>MU715955.1:3773-26944 GCA_026770625.1 Nicotiana glauca | reverse complement strand
AAAAATGTACAAAAATCATGTTAGTCATATTTTGGTGTAAATATGAGAATAAAAATAAGCTATTTGCCAAAATGACAGTTTTAGGAGTAATTATTGGATTTTATGGTATAAAAATAAGCAATAGATTGGTTTATAAAATCATTAAAAATTTGGTAAAGTACCAAAACTCTTGGGTGTGCTCATATATACATATATATGTTATTTTAAAAGTATTTTGGGTATATAAAATACTCAAGGAAAAATTGGGTATCAACAATGTCGCATCAGGTTGAAGCCAAAGGCAAGTTTGCCCAATTGTCAGGGGCCATTCATGGTAAGGAAAGTGAGAGTGTTATCCAATGGTGCTTTGTATTAAACAGATGTAGAAGAAAATGTACGGATATGATTATCAAGTCCGGTACAATCAAGATGTTACAAATGTTTTCCTTGGTTTGTTTAGTTATGTTGTTTGGACTTGGCATGTTTTGAAGATTGGAATGACGGAGGCATTTTGTTCTCATATCTAAACAATTCATCCTTTGTTACCCCTTTGAGTCTTATTTATTTTTTTTCATACCCCCTCTTAGAATCAGTAGCGAAGTTCAGAAATGCAAGCAAAAAAGATAAGTAAAGTAAAAAGAATGAAAAGAGAAAGAAAAAAAAAAGAGAAGAAAAAAAAGAAGAAAAAGAGATGAAAAAGAAAAAGAGAAAAAAAGAAAAACAACAAAACAACGAGAAGGGAAAAAGAAAGGAAAAGAAAAAGAAGTGAAAAGAAAATAAAAAGACAAATAGCAACAACAAAAGTAGTCACATGAACTACGTTCGACCTGATTCCTTTTAAGGATACGTAGGCAGCCTCACGGTTCGGTCCCATTAAAATAAAAATCCAAAAGTCCCCAGCAAAGAAACTGGGGCAAGAGTTGTGGTTTTGCAAGAGATTTGATTCCAAAAGTTGTAATTTTGAACCCATTTGAATTGTTTTGAGCCTTTTAATACCCTTTCTTTCTAACCCTGTACAAAAGCCCACATTACGGTCCAATGAAAGACCTTCCGATCAGTCTTCGAAAGATACCAAGGCGAGCAAGTAGAGGTGAGTCATATCCGGGGAAACACTCCGGTCCAAGCAGGAAAGATAATGAAAATGAGGAAGTCTTATTAGTGAAAATCCTCACGGGCACCGTAGGGCGACGGGAGCTGAGAAAAATAAAAAATGAGAGAGTCTGATTGGTGAAAACCCTCATGGGCACCTTGAGGCAACTGTAAGTTGAGAGAAAGAACAAAATGAGAGAGGCTTGATGGTGAAAACCCTTCGGGCACTACAAGTCGAATAAGGATTGTGAATCAGATTGGATAAGCGGAGCATTGAGGCCCAGTTTCCTGGCAAAAAGGTATGACAAGAGCTGAACATCAGATTTGCTTAAGATAATAGGTCGCAGGTGCATGTCATGGTCATTAGAGTTGGTATACACATCTGATAGGTTTCTAATTTGTATCCTTCTTGTTGGGAATCATCTTTTTCCTTCGTCCTCCACTCTGTTCCTTTTGTCTTATTTACTTCCTCTTCCCGAGCCTGTTTGGTCAGAACAAGTGAGAAATGACTTCAAAATTTTCCACCAGCTTTCCAATTGCACAAAACGGGATCTGGTTAGCACATTAAAGCGTCATAAGTCAGGAAAGAACAGCAAGCACTCTGAGTTGGTAACAATCAACATGCTTTGGGATCCTTATGAAATACAAAGACTTGGTATATATCAATTCATGAACAATGCAACAAATGGAGGTTTAGGATAAACGGATCAAAGGTATTCTCTATGATAAGAGCGACAAAGAAAGTGGCAAACCAATGACGAGCAAGACCTTCCAAGCAGAAATCAAAGCCATAATGGCAAATGAGGGAACCGTTGACCTCAAAGACAGGACCAGTGGTTTAGAAAGAACAGAATACGCAATGAGGGGTGACAAGTGTCGTGCTTGGGGTTCATGTTAGACACAAAGGTTGGTAAATATCAGTTCAGGATCAATGCAACAAGTAGAAGGTATGAGTTTTGAACAGAGAAGAGGTATATTCGGTGTTAAGGAAGTAGTTAATCAAGGAACGAGCAAGGTCCTCGAATGGAAATTAGTTATCATGACAAGTGAAGGAGCAACAGACCTCAAGGCCGAGGCCAGTGTTTAAGCCAACAAAGAACAACATATACACGGGGTGGGGGCAATGGATGTGCTGTGGGATTCATGTGATATGCAAAGATTGGGGAGGCGCCAGTTCATGCAATGCGACAAATAGAGGATATTAAGTTGGAACAGAGAAGAGGTATTTTCTGTAATAAGGGTGACAGAGAAAGTGGTTGGTCAATAAACAAGCTAGGTCTTCGAGGGGAAGTCAGTCATCATGGGAAGTTGAAGGAGCAATCTCCCTCAAAGTTCAAGGCCACAAACCAACCACCACATTTTAAACTGACTAGATTTTTCTTTGATTGAAACAGGGGCAGAAAATTTCGTTTGTTTCGGAAAAACTCTCCGTAGGGGAAAGAGCAAGCACCAAAACAAGTTTGACCGTAAACTCTCAGGACCTTCCTGGAAAATGGGACTTAGTTTAAATTTCAAAATAATCATGAGTAGCATAATTTAGCATAAATGTGCCCTAAAGGAATATAAGTTGATTTCAAAGTTTGCATGTTTAAGATATGATTGAATTAGGAGTTTTCAGGACCCTCCTGGATAATGGGACGTAGTTTTAAGGTCTGCTTAGATAACAAGATATAGTGGAAGTCGTACCTTCGGTAGATATAACTTAGGTTAAAACTGTCTTTTAACTAGAAGTTGTTAGGACCCTCCTGGATAATGGGGAGTAGTTTAAGACCCTCTTAGATAACAAGATTTAGTGAAAGTCATATCTTTAGAAGACAAAACTTAGATTTATAATGGGCGTTTAATTAAGAGTTGTCAGGACCCCCCTCCCCCCGGATAATGGGACCTAGCTTTCAAATTCTTAGTAATATTTGGTAATATGATTTAGTTTAACACTCAGATATGTGCCCAGCTACCAAACTGGGGCAGCTTTTCTTTGTTTTGTATATTTTTGTTGAAATCAGGAGCCCGCCTGAAGAACAGAGGAATACACTTCAAGTCAGCAATCAGGAGCCCTCTTGAAGAACAGAGGAATACATTTCAAGTTAGAAGTCAGGAGCCCGCCTGAAGAACAGAGGAATACATTTCAAGTCAGCAATCAGGAGCCCGCCTGAAGAACAGAGGAATACATTTCAAGTCAGCAATCAGGAGCCCGCCTGAAGAATAGAGGGAGTACAATTCAAGTTTTATCTTTCAAGTTCTTATTAATATATTGTAATATGATTCGGGTTAACACTCACATATGAACCCAGCTACCAAACTGGGGTAGAAAATTTTCTTTGTTTTTGTCTATTTTGTTGAAATCAGGAGCCCACCTGGAGAATAAGGGAATACATTCAAGTTTCAGCAATCAGGAGCCCACCTGAAGAACAAGGGAATACATTCAAGTTTCAGCAATCAGGAGCCCACCCGGAGAACAAGGGAATACAATTCAAGTTCAACAATCAGGAGCCCACATAGAGAATGGGGGAATACATCCAAGTATCAGCAATCAGGCACCCACCTGGAGAACAAGGGAGTACAATTCAAGTTTTATCTTTCAAATTCTTACTGATATTTGGTAACATGATTTAGTTTACAATCACATATGTGCCCAGCCACCAAACTGGGGCAGAAAATTTTCTTTGTTTTGTCTATTTTTGTTGAAATCAGGAGCCCACCTGAAGAACAAGGGAATACATTTCAAGTTGCAGCAATCAGGATCCCACCTAGAGAACAAGGGAATGCATTCAAGTTTTAGCAATCAGGAGCCCACCTGGAGAACAAGGGAATACAATTCAAGTTTAGCAATCAGGCGCCCACCTAGAGAGCAAGGGATTATAGTTCAAGTTTCAGCTTTCATGTTCTTACTGATATTTGGTAACATGATTTAGTTTACACTCATATGTGCCAGCTACCAAATTGGGGTAGAAAATTTTCTTTGTTTTGTCTATTTTTGAAGTTAGGAGCCCACCTGGAGAACAAGGGAATACATTCAAGTTTCAGCAATCAGGAGCTCACCTGGAACACAGGGGAATACATTTCAAGTTCAGCAATCAGGAGCCCACCTGGAGAACAAGGAAATACATTCAAGTTCAATAGTCAGGAGCCCACCTGGAGAGCACCGGAGTACATTTCAAGTTCATGCAATCAGGCATTCACCTGGAGAAAGGGAAAGCATCTTAGATTACAATTCAAGTCAGCAACAAAAGAAGCTCACGGCAAAAATTCAAGTCAACAATCCGAGATGATCAACAGAAGTTAGTCACAATAAAGAAAAAGGAGAAGGCAAGAAGTTAATCCAAATACATAAGTTTATGGAAGATGTGAGCTTCTTAAGACATGGTTAAGGTCAGAAGCACTACATGTCCGGTCTTGATCCTAAAATTTGAAGAAGAACGAGGTAGCACCTGCAACTAGCAAGCGTCAAGGTTCAAATCTAAAGTCTGCATGAAGAACCATTCAAGACTCAAGATCAAGCTTCAGAAGACTTATAGATAGGAATCTTGTAACTCGTATTTGATAGGCTTAGCTAGTCTTTTTCAGTTATTTTGATTTTGATGTAATGACAGGACCGCGGATCGGAACCTCGGCAAAACGGCACCTCGACTGGCTCTTCACCTCGGCATACTTCATCATCTCACTCACCTCTAAACTACATGTGGCCTGATTCCTTTATAGCCAAGGATATGTAGGCAGCTCAGATACCAGGGCTCGATCACATCCCCATTTTCTCTTAGTTTTAGTCTCTCCAAATAAGGGTCGGGTCAAAACACTCGTCTAGTCATTCTTTGTCTGAAAACTCTTCGCGTTTCCACTCAAACAGGGGCAGCTGTAGACATGTGATTTTTGACCCTCCCCAAAAAAATTTATATTTTAGCATGTAAATATTTAATTTAGGCCTAATATAGCTATTTAAACTATTTTTGACTTCTTTACTTTATTTTCATCATAAAAATGGAAAATGACAGAAATATTTTAGTTTACATATCTTTCGTAAATTTAAATTAAAAAATACAAAAATAGTACCTTATCTTTATTTTTATATAATCTTGAAAAAACACAAAAAATAGTTTTATGTTTTATAGTTTATTTCAATTAATTAAAATTAGTTTTAGATTTGTTATATTATAATTGTACATAATTTTAGAAGGAGAAATTAATTTTAGGTTGGTTTATCCCGTCTTTATAAATCTTGTAATCTATTTTTCTAGTCTTTGGCTCAATTTTAAGTCCCAATAATACCAAACTCATACCCCATTAACCTAAAACCCTTATATATAACCAAAATTAGTCTTAAAATAACCCTAGACCCTAAAAACACCATCAGTCGTTCCTATGAAAAAAGGTTATGCCATGAAAGAAACCTTTTGCTTCATGCCTATAATCTAATCATCTCTTCTTCCTTTCCTCGACTTTTAACCAAGAGAACATCAACGAACCTCCGTCACCATAGACTAGCCGCGGTTCGCCGAAAACTAGCGGCAGCAGCTAACCAGTCCATAAACGAACACCCCTCACGTCGAACACACAACAATCATCGACTCTAAGCCTTCACCAACCAAAATGACCTCCACCCATCATCCTCCCCACCACCAACGTACACACATTTATAGATCAGCAATAAGAGGTCACTGAAACAAAGTGAGAGGTAGACGGAGGAAAAGCGAGGTCAGTCTAGGCAGCCCATCTCGCCGAGTTTCAAGAGTTTCAGTCGTGGTTTTTTTTTTTGAGTTTCCTATTGCTATTACGCCTATGATCTTCATGTGTAAAGATGAGGACCTACTGTTCTAATATCGCTTGACTCTTCTTTTGCTATTGCTACTATTTGTTGTTGCAGTTGTGAGGATTGTTCATGGATTTTCATTCCAAAATGTATATAATTTGAGTTTGTGTATGTTTTCGAGTGTTCCGGTGGCGATTCATGGTTATCGTCGAGGTCGCTATTCGAGTTTCTGATCTTAAGGGTCAGATTGTTGGTCTTAACATCGCAGGGAATTGTTACTCGTTAGAGGTCCATTTCTCACCTTACTCTGTTAAAAATTCCTTCACATTTGATATTTGTTAAGCTGAATGAGACATGATTGTTTTCCTTGCCTCTATGTGTGTTTTTGAATATGTTAAATTAGTTCATTGGTGAAATCCTCTTATGTTTCGTAAGATGCTTCTTTGAATTAGTTTGGCTATATTAAAGACTCTGTTGACGTGGTTAGAACTCAGTCTTCTTTCTTTAGAACTCAAGTTTAGTGTGACAATATGCTGTTGTAAGATTTGAAATTAAATTGTTCATAGAATGGTGAAAATGATCCTTGTGTGAAACTTTATGGTTTGGGATTTCAGTACGTCTTAAATTGATTGTTGTTTTCAGAAAATTCTTTCAGATTTTTATTTGATTTGTTTTCTTTGGAACTAGGAAAAGAGTTTGCCTTATTCTCTAGGTATGTTGTCAGATTGCCAGCGAAGTTTTAGCTTTCTCGTGATCTCCTTATTCTCGTCGTGACCTTAGTAAAATAAAGTGCAGCCATGTGATTTTTAAAAGTTGAATAAATGAACTTGGTAGTTGCTTTAAGCACGTTATTTTAAAAATTATCTTCCTAAACTCGGGTGTGCATTTATGTGACCCAAATCCAAATTTCAATGTTAGATAAAATGTGTTGCGGACTGCGGGTGTATTTTTGTGACGTGGTTCGAAATATATTTTAAATGATGTTGCAATCTTCCTTTTAAAAAAATGAATAAAAGCGGTTCAAAATTAAAAATGCACATAGGTTTCAAAGTGTATTAAAATCAGATAATAGGCCATTTATAATAGTTGAGCGACCGTGCTAGAACCACGGAACTCGGGAATACCTAACACCTTCTCCTTGGTTAACAGAATTCCTTAACCGGATTTCTAGTTCACGGACTGTAATACAGAGTCAATCTTTTCCTCGATTCGAGATTTGAACCGGTGACTTGGGACGCCATATATCTCCCAAGTGGCGACTCTGGATCTTTTTTAATTAAATAATCCTATTTCTATTGTCCTTTAATTGAGAAAACTCTCTTTATTATACCCCTTCCGGGGGTAGGTAAAAAGGAGGTGTGACACAGTGTACGAGTGTTCATTTTGGTCTTATAGGACAGCATGTCTAATGTATAAGCTTGTATTACATATTGGGTCATCCTATGTCAAGTATTCACTTATGTTTCATTCTAATTATATCATGATGGACCTTTTGCCCTATTTATCCAATAGGGCAAAAGAATACGTTATGTTGGTACTCAGTTAGGTAAGGCATCGGGTGCCCGTTGCGGCCTTCTGATTTGGGTTATGGCAGAAGTGGTATCCGAGCAGTTCTGTCCTAGGGAGTCTACAAGTTGTGTCTAGTAAAGTCTTGTGTATTGGTGTGTTGTGCACCACACTTATAAGCAGGAAGCTACAGGGCATTTAGGTTTGTCACTCTTTCTTCTTACTCTAGATCGTGTAGTAGAGCTCAATTTTAAGAATTCAAACTCCTAAAATTTATTTTGTTCGTAATACAATGATATCTACATCCATAAAGACAGTTCGTAAGAGATCGAATGTGGCTTTGGAAGAGTTGATCAGAGGAACTCGATTTTGCATCATGCTTTTGATGAGTAAATGTGAGGTCTTTAGTAGATCATGTGTGTACTAAGACGTGTAAATTTCTTTATAAGGAGCCCTAAGAAACGAATATATATTTATCCATATGGTAAAAAAAAAGCAATAAGAGAATTAGAAGGTAGATATGAGTTTCAACAAGTAAAAGAAGTAGGGGAAGAAGGATACGACGTCCCAGTTAGTGAAGATTATCAATATTTACAATTCAAATGGAAAAGTATAAACATTTTGAGTTACTTTCAATAGTAACAAATATATATATATATATATATAATTGACCATACCTATCTCAATTATACCCTATGGGAGCTAACATATATAGTTTAAGAGAAAGATGGAATATCAGGATCCAGCTTGGGTTAGAGTAACCCAAAATGGTGGATTGAGTCGCGTGAGCCAAAGGTGAAACAATGTTTTTTGAAGTTTTCAGAATAATGCGACAGACAGAAGTATTAGCAGGAGAATAAGAAGAGAGTAAATGAGGCATTATGAGTAAGGTATGATAAAGGGGTGATAACAGTAAATCGAACAATGGTAGGATGATAGACTCTATGGTCAAGTGAAGGAAAAGACAAGAGATGGCAAGCTTTGACACTATAAAAGAGTATGTGCCATGAAGTCATATCCTTATTTCGAGAAATGAGTTGGTGACTCCAACATGATAACTAGAAAGCTAAGTCATACCCCTAGAGTAATAGAAATCAACATAGGCTGGTAAATAAAAATAAAAAATCGAACATGATAGGGACTAGAGAATTCGATAATAGTCAACATCATGAGATCGTCAGAGACCATGTTCCATCAAAGATAGAATGGACAACGGAAGAATAACCTTTACAGGTCATTTAGGAAGACGCTTCCCTAAAGTAAGAAATGTGAGCAAAGTTATGCTTAAGGGACTAAGTGTGCTAGTTACATTAGGTGTCACCCTCCCGCGCAAGGAATTTAGGTATCCCTAGTACAGAAGGGTTACCATAAGGCAATTAAGGTTCATTGATGATGTGAAAAGATGCCACAGATGAATAAGTAAAACATCTATAGGTAGATTCGTAGTATTAAATCTTAGTATTCCCCTAAAGGGTGGAAGATGGTGTGATATGGTAGTAAGTCGGAGTTATGTAGTTCAAGTAACGATGGAATAGTAAATAAAGAATCCGGTAAAAAGGCAAAACGAGTGAGATTACACTTCAGATCATACAGATATTGTTATGACTCCAGAACATTATTCAAGCACGATGTCGGGGAGAGGCAGCAAGGGTTCTCGAACAGGATGTTGTTGATATTAAGTGTGAATGGACACTTGATATATAAGGATCCAGTGCGAGAAGTAAGTTAAGATAAAGGAAACAACCCAAGAGAGATTATGTGGTATATAAATATGAGAACGGATCAACGAGTATTTAGTAGTTGTTCAGGAAGATCCTAGTTATGTCTAGACAAGATCATACAGATAAATCAGCAGATCATGTAACGTAACCTAGTGAACCCGGGCATAGGGAATTCAGTCTCACAGATACGACATCGTAATCCTTGAGAAATATTTAGATAGGAGTTGAGGTAGCTATAGTTGCAGTAAAAAGTGTTATGAAAATAAAAGAGAGTGCCACTAGGGAGACAAAAAAAATTGAGTTCAAAAGTAACCTTGCGAGAACAAGGGTACGAAGGTATATAAGTGAGGATATTTATAAGTGAGTAAGAACATCAAAAATTTCGTCAGGTATATGATGGGATAAGCTCACATCTTTTCAAGAGTCAGAGAGTCTTCCATAAATGTTACAATGAATAGACAAGCTGGGGAAATAAGGAAGCGGGCTTCACACAAAGCATAGTGACCTAAATAAATAATGGTCTTGTAACAATAGTCTCACTACGGCATGTATGCTCTCCATAACAAAGAGGCACCTATCGTAACTGAGGAACAGGAATTAAAATCCAAAGTAATATTTGAGATCATATGAGTTTCACAAAATTCTAATATATGTGGGCACTAAGATAAGCCAAGTATTCATGCAACATGTGGCGGAACAACCAAGAAAGGTAATTGCTTACTATTAACGAAAGTTGAGAAGGCACGAAAGAAATTATTTGACCTATGACCTAGAGTTAGTTATGTTATGAACAAACTTAAAATTTCGGAGTGTTATCCATGCAGCATATATGTTGACAATGATACAACTATAGGAGACTCCAGTATAAGTTAAAAGAAAGAATTGACTCCATGTCACAGACAAAAGCTTGAATTGCTAGAAGGTTATATCATGGATGTTCCATAGTGTCTATGAGGAGCTAAAGTAATAACTAGTACCCTGAGCTGTAGATCAAAAAATAAAGTAAGCCTACTTAAGGGCTGAGATAGAGAAGGAAACTAAAGAGTTACATTAGCAAAGTGAATTAGAAGTCAGATTATTAGACCCCGATGAGTATAGAAAATCGTGATTCAGAACTTTGTAGAATCACTTTAAATATCAGAGTTACAAAAGAGATAGTACAACAGACATATTCTATAACGGCTCTACGATAAATCTAGCTAGAACATACCAACCTCATAAGAAGTTAGTATGAAACTTTCGCAGATTGTTTATGCACATGATGTGCAAGTATTATAGTAGAGCTTTAAGGCGTGGATGTGAATTCCACCAATTTGGAAGGGAAGTTATGAAAAAGATAGAAGATACGATGCAAGAGTTAAATGTAAGTAAGGTACATATGAAGAACGTACGAGATGCCCAAGTACAGAAGTTTACGAATAATCCAGATATCAGATAGAGGGTTAGAAGCGTCATAATTTTGTATCAAGAAATGATAGTGGTGTTTGGTGGCATATTTTTCAGCAGGCAGTTTCCATATGTAGAGAGGTGTAGTTAAGAGAGTAAATAAGAGTTAGAGATGATATGATGTCTCGCTTGAGGTTCCAGAATAAAATAAGTAAATATATGGTGCTTTCAAGTTAAAGGAAGGTTGCGAGTAGTATAAATAGATATATGTAGGTCGCAAGCTAAAGTATGATAGAGCGACAAGGTTTTAGCTAGATAGGAGTAAGGATAAGAAAAGGTGAGTGAGAAGGTGACGAGAATAGGCAAGTCTTAAGGATTAAACCCATCACAATAAGAGAGCTGATGGTTTCCATAAAGTTATAAACAGTTCAGTATAGCATGAGTGAACTCAGAGGAGTTTAAGACTAGGAGAATTTAGAAAAGATGGAATATTGCCCTAATGGTATAATAAAGGTGTAATTGTTATAGATAAGAGGATGACGTTTAGACCTTTGATTGGGTGATGATTCAAAGAAAAGGGATTTCATGAATTGTACAGGGTTAAAACACCCTCATAGGGTGAATCACATTGGAATGCTATGAAATACAGTTAATGAAGTATTGTATCGACCCTAAGTGGTTCAAGCAAATAACTTCAGATATTCCCCAATGCAACGTGAGCCATAAAGACATGTATTTTAAAAAAGGTTTCAAGTGATCAATGATAGATTAAAGATCAAAAATAAATGGGTATAAGTTCCAAAGTACGACATGAGATTTGTTTGTTATTCTTAAGATGAATAGTAATAAAGAAGCACTAAAGGACTTAGATTTATACATATAGGATAAGCAGCAAGAGAGTAACTTGGAGTTGGGTATTAAACCTCGGTAATAATAAATCGAAGTAAGTGTTATGGTATAGTATAACCTACCTAGATGTATTAAAGCCACAAGGATAGATATATAAGGCTACGAAACAAGATATAGCAATAGTCGTAAGTTCCTTAAAGTACCAAGCGAAGGACTTCAGTACACCTATAGACTACTAGAGGAACACCTTGTCATAGTTTTTTATATATTCTCAAAGTGAGGCCTAGAGATTGGCTAAAAGCTGAAAGAAGTAGGAGAGAAGAGTCTCTTAGGCGCACATACAGGCTGCATGATAGAATGTCGCAAGAGCTACGAGATTTGAAGAATTCCGACGGGACAGAACACAGCCTATGAGAGCTCTACCGAACAGTCTTGAGGCCATAAGCCCCAAACATAATGCTCAAAGATAGAGGAAGATGGTAAGAAGAAATGGTCAAATGAGCCAACGAAGGCACTGGGACAGGAAAAGCAACGCCAAGGCACCTCTATTTAAAGGGGTAACGACACAGTCATCGAGGCTTTAGAAGATTGACCGACGGATGCAATTACTGCACTCTTGAAGAACCTAATCGATGATGGTAAATTTACCTTGGAGAACGGGAATCGGTAGTGCATTGAATGATGTCAAAATACACAAGTCCATGGGATACCCCGGTTGCCACAAAAGCTCGCACCATAGGTCGCATCATTGGTATGATGTCACTGTAAGTAGCTCGAGGAGTCAGGTGTCAGAATTATTTCCCATCGCTTCATTTTGGGAAATACGGAGACTATCTGTATGCGGCAAAATTAGAGGACTTAATTTCTCGCAATCAAGCCATTTCGGAAGAATGCCTCGAGACCCCGAGGACATGGAGATGTGAACGAGTCCCCACCTTCGGGGCTCGTCAAGGCCCGACTCGAAGGGGACAAAGGTCGAGGTTAGAGCATAAAGGGGAAGTTCCCAAGGCATACGGCTAAGTTTGATAGAGCGGCCTATTCAGAGCCTATGTTGAAGCATCCCGTCTAGCCGTCCCATCCCCATACTTTACAATTAATGCACGTTGTACTATAATCGGGTTCACCTCCTATATAAAGGGAACCCACACTACTTTGTAAGGATCTGATGTTGCTCCAACTATTCTACACGATATCAATAATATCTCTCTCTCTTTTCTCTCTAGCTTGCTCACTCTTATTAGCTCGAGGCCACTCTCCGCGTTTATTGCTTTCACTCTTGTTCTTTAGTTATTGCTTGGTATTGGCTATAAAGAGCCTTGTTTGATCATATTTCATCTATTATCCCATTCCCGAATACCCTCGATAACTCGAGATCGAGCCCAAGTTTTAGCCTCGAGGTTCTCCATCGATCAGTCTGAAGCCAGGGCAGCAAACCCCTCGGTTTGATCACTGCCCCGTTTTAGCTTGAATCTCTTCATTAAACTTCATAGTCTTGGCATTAACTGCTCTAACAACTAGCATAAAAATAGATCACGTATTTTTAGACATTTAAAAATTTAATTGTTGTTACCATTTTTACGGTAAACACTTTTGGGCATATTCCTTATCCTATAGCAAAATAGTACTATCCTTTTTTCAGCCATTGGTACAGTTGTCCTGTATTTTAGCATCTCTTTTATAACAACTAAGACAATTGTACATTTCTAGGAAGTTTCTTGTTACACCCCATGTTTTCGTACATGAGAATCTTCGTAAGTCACTTGATGTAAGCTCAAAAATGAGATCAAATTTGAAAGTACATAAAGTAAGTTGATCATGTTACAATGGAGGTTAGAAATATTTAATATCATGAATACCAAGTACCAAGAGGGTTTGAAGGCTTAGAAGCTAAATGAATTGAAGAAAATAAGTTTCGTCAAAAGTCGACAAGTTGGGAATGTTGTAACATGTACTTTTGGGGCGAGAATAGGGTGTTTAAAATTATAAGGAGATTATGATATGAATTATTTTACTCATATGATAGATGTGTGTTATGATTTGAAGTTAAGTGACTTGTGGAACAAAAGTTGAAAAAGGTCATAACAAGTTACATTTATAAATGTGTTGAAACTTAGGCCATATGTAACTGCGATTTTTTCCGAATATACTTAGAGTTATGGGGTGTTCCACCTATTAAATTGAAGCTCTATGTGTCTATTATCCAACGCATTAAACTTTTCATTAATATGATATTGTAGTACAGAGATATATGCAGTTTTACGAGACTAGACATGCTGATAGGTGACAAGTAGGTGCTTCACCTACTTGGTTAAATGAGAGCCCAAAAAGAGGCAATTTCGGGTCATTAAAAGAGCCCATTTAATGGATTATCTCCTGCAATATAAACCTCATTATATATCACAAATAACCAGATCTAAACCCCTTCAAACATCCTCCCAAAAATTACCCACAAACCCTAATTGATTGTCTCTCCCTTTCAAGTTCTAATTGGGAGTAAAACCTAGAGTTTGAAGAACTGAGATAAGGGCTGAGTTATCCAACAAATATGCTAAGTTCATTGCTCTCTTTCATCCATTTTTTTATGCTGTAATTTCATGTTAAGTCATTCTATACTTGTAAGAACTCACGGGACTGTGATCGGAAGCCGTGAGTTCGAGTTATTCACTTGTAGCGAATTGTTTTGTGGACTATTTTTTGTTTTTGTTGGGCTGCATGTTTTACTGTTGTTTTTTGTAGTTTTGGAGGAGGAAGATTGTGGATAAACACCATATATATATATATAGGGTGGTGGGCTGGTCGTTCTTCGTAACATTTTGACACTAGTACGGTGGTGGTTTTGCGTATGAAAAGATTGGAGTGTGTTGGGCTATTTTGTAGTATTTGGCGGTGTAATATTAGGTTGGAAAATAGTGTATATGTGTTGTTATTGTTGTGTTATTGTGTTGCTGGAGTTATCTTGAATTTGGAGGAAGTAAGGATTACAGGGGAGATGCTGCCCGTTTTTACACAAAATAAGCTTGTCGTCCATTGTGCGATAGTTGTACCTTTCATAACTTGATTATAGTATTATCATCATTATTGTAGATTAAGGTGAGAAAAGGTGAGTTCAACTTGGTTATTGGAAACATTGTGATATGGTATTTTAAGGCACATCCTTCTTTCTTTTGGCATGATCTAAAGTGAAATGAATACGCTATTTCATAACGGATCTACTCCTAGCAACTAAGGTGGTACATGTTGTTCTTTCCCTATAAAATTATTCTAAGCGCGTGTGCATGATCCTTGAATCCTACTGAGGTTCATATTGACGGTATGTATGTCCATAATGTTCTTAAGTCACTCTAAAAGATTTAGAACGTAATTCCATGAGTCGAGCATGCATTCACATATATGTATCTATTTTACTCTACCGAGCCGCACTATTATTGGCCGGGTAAGGCACCTATTGTGCAACCACTTATCAGTTGGTTTTACCGAGCTCCACGTGGCCAGGTAAGATTTTACCGAGCCTTATGATGGTCGGGTACATTTTTACCGAGTTCTCTTTGAGGCCGGGTACGATATGATGATGATGACACCCTCAGAGCCGAATGTTTTAATAGTTTATGCATATATATGTATTATTCATTTCATAGTAGTAGCCCCTAGAGGCACTCAAATGTTATAGGTTGTATCTCCTGTGTCTCTCTTTACATTATTGTTATTGTTTATGCTTTCCTGCCTTACATACTTGGTACTTTATTTGTACTGACATCCCTTTTGCCTGGGGACGATGCATTTCATGCCCGCAAGTCCCAATAGATAGGTTGACATTCCTCTTAGCAGGCTATCAGTTCAACGAAAGGTATGATTTGGACATGTATTGATTGGTATGGCGGGGCCCTGTCCCGACCTTATGATATGTATGTACTCTTAGCGACTTGTAGACAGATGTCATTATATGGCTTGTTGGCCTATGTTCAGTGTACGAGTGTTCATTTTGGTCTTATAGGACTGCATGTCTCATGTATAAGTTTGTATTACATATTGGGTTATCCAATGTCAAGTATTCGCTTATGTTTCATTTTAATTATATCATGACGGCCCTTTTGGCCCATTTATCCATGATGTTATGATAAGAAAGAATACGTTATGTGGGTACTCAGTTGGGTAAAGCACCAGGTGCCCATTGTGGCCCTCCGATTTGGGTCCTGACATTTATGATTTTTAGCCTTTAATTCACTGCTTGTTTCACTTAGCCTAAGTTCTAATTTTAAATCAATTACAACTAATTTAGGTTTTTAACCAGATGATTCAATTGCCTAAATGTACAGCATTTCAACTTCTGAAATTAACTAAGGCTTAAAAATGGATGTCCAGAGGCTCATGTCTAAACTTAACATCAATTAAGCCTAAGTGATCAAAACATGTAGGCAACTAAACTCAAATTCAAAGGCTTACTCAAACTTAAACTAAGTTCAAGATAAATCAAGCTAAAGTTGAATTAGGCAATCAACTACTGTGAATTCTATCCTAATTAAACCAAGGTATATTGCAACAATCTTGCGAGAGGAATAATCATGAGAGGAAAGGAAAGAATAGAGGCAAAAGAAACAAACTTATCAGAAATTAAACATTCAAATTAAATCCATAATGATGAAAACTAAACAATGAAACTTATCAAGCAGAAGAAAGGAGAAAACAATCTTAAATCATGAGGCTAAACAAAAGTAATTAACCGAAAAAAGGAGGAGAGAAAAAAAGAAGAAAAAAGAAACCTAGAATTAAGCGGTTTAATAGGAACATTTAAATACGAAAAGAATCAACAAACAAAAAGAAACTAAAGAGAAATGTAGAAAAAGTTACCTAATGTAAATTTCCAAAACAAACTGAAACATCCAACGATCTGTGACCAAACTTTACGGGGTAAAAATAAACTTTAGACAATCATCAATCAATTGCTCTTAACAAAAGCAATTGATTAATGGAAGTCTTATTCAAACGACCCGAAAAACTGCCTGAAGTTGGAAGTTGAAAATTTAGGTTTCTCGAGAACTTAGATTCAAAATTTGAGGGAATTGAAGTTGATTTGAAGGGGATTAACGGTGGTTTAGGCTTCAAAGAGGGTGCAAGGATCGTAGGGTGTGAATTTTGAATGATTTGGGTAAACTAGGGTTTTGGAGACTCTGATTTTGATCTAATATTCGAGGGATTTGATAGGGATTTGGGAAAATTGGTTAAGAGATTCGGAATAAGGAAGGGATGGGGGTTCTTTGGCGTTGATTTGGGGAAGATTGGAAAAATGAAACCACCGTGTGGCAATTTTCGGCGGGGGGTTTGTGGTGGAGGCGGTGGAGAATAGGAGGGCGACTAGGGTTTGGTTCTTTGAGAGAGGTGAGAGGCTAATGGAGTTTGGAATGACGGGGGGGCGAGTCTGTCTCATTCAGACAGTCATATGCAAAATGATAGACCAGTTCCAGGCCGTTGGATTAATGAGATCCAACGGCTGTGATCAATCATTCACAAAATGGGGTCGTTTGGGGACCGAGGGAGCTGGACCGGGTGTATATGATTTTGGTCCTGGGTTGGACGAATCAATCATAAAAACCCAACTCTTTTATTTTCCTCTACTTTTCTTTTCTTCTTTTTTTAATTGAAAATCCTAAAAGCGAAAATCCTAAATCATCTAAATTTTAAAATTAAACCAACTATCCAATTATAAAAATTATAAACATCACTTAATTCTAAATTAAAATAAATAATCAATAAATTCAAAAATTAAACGACAAAATATGTAAAATGAGCTATTTTTGTGATTTTTAAATTTTTATAAAATAAATAATTATCGATTAATCCTAAAAATATAAAAACAAATCCCAAATGCAATGCATGTTATTTTTTGGTATTTTTCATGATCTAAATAAAACTTAAACTTGCACAAAATACAAATAATTAAATAAAATTCAACAAAAATTCCTAAAATGGTAAATAATTAACAAAAAACCTATTTTCTTGGGATTTCATGAGAATATTTCGTATACGGAAAAAATCACATGCTCACAGGTGGAATTGGGTGGAATTGGGTGTTTTTGGGTGCAATTGGGTGTTTTTGGTAGAACTTAGGAATTTTGATTAGGGTATTTGAACCTCAAATTGAGGTCGGATTCCAAAACCAATTGTACATCCGGGCTCAGGGGTGAATGGGTAATCGGATTTAGGTACGAATTTTGAGTTTTGACCAAGCGGGCCTGGGGTTGATTTTTGACTTTTTGGGAAAAATGTTGGGAAATCTATAATTATGCATTGGAATTGGTTTCTTTAGCGTTTATTGATGTTATTAAGTCAATTATGGCTAGATACTAGTGGATTGGTGGTGGAACCTAGAGGTAAAGCAGTATTTGAGGTGTGAATTACCCGTTAGGTTAAGGTAAGTATTTTGTCTAACCTTTACTTGAGGGATTAGGGATCTGAACTTGGTTGCTATGTGAAATGCCATGCGTGTGGCATATAGATGTGGTGACAAGCACCTATGTGTCGCCAAATTACCTGTTTAGCTTATTTCCTTTCCCTGTTTCCCTATATATTGTTTTCCAATCTTAGTTGCTACTTTCTTATTAATGCCTCGAGATTTGGAGGTACTGGCTGATCGAGAGATTGGTTGTTGTTACTACATTCAGGAGACCTAAGGTAGTCCTGCAGGCGTCCGTAGGCCCTGGCGTCCCCTCCTATCTTTACTTCATTTCTATTTTACTTTCTCCGAGACAGATGTAGTTTCTTTCAAACCATTACTTGTAATATTCGTAGACTGTTCGTGAGTTGTGACACAAGTTTTTGGATAGTATTTACTTCAGTTTTCATTAATAGTATAAGGGTAGTTAGTTAAATCATGCACTTTCGCTTTTATTTTCGCTAATTTAGTTTTGTTGAATTTTAATCAAAAAAGGATGAAGGAAAAAGGTAAAGTATTATGTAACTTTAGCTAGCCTAGCGAGTGCAATATTAGGCTCCATCACAGTCCGAAGGTGGGAAATTCGGTTCATGACAAATTGGTATCAGGGCATTAGGTTGCATAGATCTCACAATTCATGAACAAGCCTGGTAGAGTCTAAGGGATTGGTATGGAAACGCTTGTGCTTATCCCCAAGAGGCTACAGAGTTAGGAACAATTTCACTTATATTTATCTCTGTCGTGCGGTTTGATCTCTAAATGCTAATTGAACTCTTTACTATGTTCTTTCGCAGATGGTGAGAACACGTACTGCTTCATCAGCTGACCAGTAGCCCGAGTTCTAATTGCGCCTCCTACGCGGGGCAGAGGATAAGGTCGTGATTGTGCTTGAGGCTGAGGTATTGGCAGGGCTCAGCCTAGAGCTTGAGTAGCAGCACCAGTGGTAGAGTCTCAGGTAGAGTTTGATGATGAGGCTTTGGCCCAGACCATTCCAGCAGGCCCAGCTCAGGTTCCAGAAGGGTTCATAGCTACCTTGGTACATCCGGATGCTTTGGTCCGTCTAGTGGGCCTAATAGAGAGTGTTACTTAGGCCAGCGTACTTCCTGTAGCACCAGCCATCTCTCGGGATGGGGGAGGAGCACAGACTCCTGCTACTCTCCCTCCGGAGTAGATGGCTCCCTAGTTTCAGACTCCAGCAGCTCAGCCAACTGGGGGAGTTCTGCCGGGTGTTGTACCACAGACTGGTGATAGATCAGCTATGTCTTTTGATGCGTTGTAGAGATTGGACAGGTTTGCCAATCTTTGCACTACTACTTATAGCGGTACATCTTTAGAGGATTCCCCAAGACTATTTGGAAAGTTGTTACGAGGTTCTATGGAACATAGGGGATAGTGGAGATTAATGGGGTCGACTTATCTACTTTTTGCCTGTTAGGTTCCGCTAAGAAATGGTGGATGGATTATTGTTTAGCCAGACCAACTGGGTCGCCTGCTCTCACTTGGGACCGGTTCTCGCAACTATTCTTGGAGAACTTTGGTTCTATTTTATCCAAGATCTACATACTCCAGTGTCATCTTATTTTGCTCCATATTTGGTTGTGCCTCATGATTCTTTGAGTTCTTTCGTATGTGTGTCCACGCCAATAGGGGATTCTATTGTTATAGATCGAGTCTATCGTTCATTTGTGGTTGTTATTGGGGGTCTTAATACTGGTATTAGATCTCCTACTCCTCGATATGGTGGATTTCGATGTAATTTTGGAGATGGATTGGTTGTCAGCTTATCATGCTATATTGGATTGTCACGCCAAGACCGTGACCTTAGCCTTACTGGGGTTGCCTCGATTGGAGTGGAGAGGGACTCCTGGCTATTCTATCAGTAGGGTTATTTCTTATATGAAGGCTCGGCGTATGGTTGAGAAGGTGTGGTTGGATCATTTGGCTTATGTTCGTGATTCTATTACTGTGGTTCTTGCTATGGATTTTTTGCCTGTTGTTTGTAAGTTTCCAGAGGTATTTCCTACCGACCTGCTGGGGATGCCACCCAATAGAGATATTGACTTTTGCATCGATTTTGATCCGGACACTCGGCCTATTTCTATTTCGTTGTATCGCATGGCCCCACCGGAGTTGAAAGAATTGAAGTATAAGTTATAAGATTTGCTTGATAAGGGTTTTATTAGACCTACTATCTCGCCCTGGGTGCGCCAGTGTTGTTTGTTAAAAAGAAGGATCAATCGATGAGGATGTGTGTAGATTATCGGCAGTTGAAGAAAGTCACCATCAAGAACGAGTATCTATTGCCGAGGATTAGGATTTGTTTGATCATCTTGAGGGTGCCGAGATATTTTTGAAGATTGATTTGAGATCTGGCTACCATCATCTGAGGATTAGGGCATCTGATGTCCCTAAGATAGCTTTTCGGACTCGGTACGTGCATTGTGAGTTTCTAGTAATGTCATTTGGTTTGACAAATGCCCCAGCAACATTTATGGATTTGATGAACCAGGTGTTCAAGCCCTATCTGGATTCCTTGGTGATCGTTTTCATTGATGATATCTTTATCTACTCTCGCAACCGAGAGAAGCGTGAGAAGCATCTTCAAGTCATTTTTCAGACTTTGAGAGACGACCAATTGTATGCTATGTTTTCAAAATGTGAGTTTTGGTTGAGTTGAGTTGCTTTCCTGGGTCTCGTTGTATCTCCAGAGGGTGTTCAGATGGATCCTAAGAAGATAGAGGCAATCAAGGACTGGCCTAGGCCCACATCAGCTATAGAGATCTGGAGTTTCTTGGGTTTGGCGGGTTATTTTAGTCAATTTGTGGAGGGGTTTTCATCTATAGCAGCCTCGATGACCATGTTGACCTAGAAGGGTGCCCCGTTTTGGTGGTTGGACGAGTGTAAGGCAAGCTTTCAGAAGCTTAAGACAGCTTTGACTACGGTGCTGGTATTGATATTGCCCACAAGTTCAGGGACATATATAGTATATTGTGACACATCTCGTATTGGACTTGGTGCGCTGTTGATGCAGAATGGCAAGGTTATTGCATATGCTTCGTGGGAGTTGAAGATTTACGAGAAGAATTTTCCAGTTCATGATTTGAAGCTAGCAGCCATTGTTCACGCGCTAAAGATTTAGAGGCATTATTTATATGGCGCATCGTATGAGGTGTTCGCGCATCATAAGAGTTTGCAAAAAAATTTCAAGCAGAAGGAGTTCAATTTGAGGCAAAGAAAGGGGTTGGAACTATTGAAGGACTATGATATCACCATCTTGTATCATCCCGGGAAGGCTAATATGGTGGAGATGCTTTGAGTAGGAAGTCGGCTAGTATGGGTAGCCTTGCATGTGTTCCAGTTGGTAAGAGACCTCTTGCTTTGGATGTTCAGGCATTGGCCAATCAATTTGTGAGGTTGGATGTTTCTGATCCCATCTGTATTCTAGCTTGTACAGTCACTCGATCTTCAATATTTGAGCGTATCAGAGATCGGCTGTATGATGATCCTCAATTGCTTGTCTTTAGGGACACAGTGCGGCATGGAGGTGCCAAATAAGTTACAGTTAGAGATGATGGAGTTTTGAGGATGCAGGGTCGAGTTTGTGTGCCTAATGCGGATGGACTTCGTGAATTGATTCTAGAGAAGGCTCATAGTTCCAGGTATTCTATTCATCCGGGCACCGCCAAGATGTATCAGAACTTGCGGCAGCATTACTGGTGGAGAAAGATGAAGAAGGATATTGTTGCATATGTAGCTCGGTGTTTAAAGTTGTCAGCAGGTAAAGTATGAGCATCAGAGATCTGGTGATTAAGATTCCTGAGTGGAAGTGGCAGCGTATCACTATGGATTTTGTTGTTGGACTTCCACGGACTCAGAAGAAGTTTGATGCATTGCGGGTTATTGTGGATAGGCTGACTATGTCAGTGCATTTCATTCCTGTGGCAGTTTCCTATTCTTCGGAGCTGTTGGTTGAGATCTGTATCTGTGAGATTGTTCGTCTCCATGGTGTGCCCGTGCCTATCATTTCTCATCGAGGTAAGCAGTTTACCTTACATTTCTGGAGGGCAGTGCAACATGAGTTGGGTAAGTGGATTGAGTTGAGCACAACATTTCATCCTCAGACGGACAGCCAGTTTGAGCGTACTATTCAAATTTTGGAGGATATGCTCCATGCCTGTGTTATTGACTTTGGAGGTTCATTTGATCAGTTCTTACCGTTAGCAAAGTTTGCCCACAACAACAACTATCAGTCGATCATCTAGATGGCTCACTATGAGGTTTTATATGGTAGACAGTGTCGATCGCTAGTTGGGTGGTTTGAGCTAGGGGAGTATCGGTTATTGGGTATGGATCTAGTGCAGGATGTCTTAAATAAGGTTAAGATTATTCGGGATAGACTTTGTGCAGCTAAGTCCAGGCAAAAGATTTATGCCGACCATAAAGTTCGAGATGTCTCATTCATGGTCGGAGAGCGATTGTTGCTTCGAGTATCGCCCATGAAGGGCATGATGAGACTTGGGAATAAGGGAAAGCTAATCTCTAGGTTTATTGGGTCTTTTAACGTCGTCGATTGAGTGGGAGAGGTGGCTTACACACTTGTGTTGCCGCCAGGTTTATCAACAGTGCATCCAGTGATTTACATGTCCATTCTTCGAAGGTATCACGGTGATCCATCCTACGTGTTAGACTTTATCACGATTCACGTTAACAAGGATTTGACCTACGAGGAGGAGTCGGTAGCCATTCTATATCGACGAGTTCGATGTTGAGATCGAAGAGGTACTTTTCAGTTCGTATGTAGTGGAGAGGTCAGCATGTTGAGGCAGCTATCTAGGAGTCCAAGTTTGATATACGGAGCAGATATCCCCATCTTTTCACCAACTCAAGTACTTTTCTATGTCCGCTCGAGGACGAACAGTTGTTTTAGAGGTTAAGAATGTGATGAACCAAAGGGTCATATTTTGTTTTAGAATCCGATTCTATGTTTCGAGGCCTTGAAAACCTTATTTTATCTCTCTTCAATTTATGTGCTCAATCGGGACGCGTATCCGAAAAGCCTTTATGTGAAAAACTTAAGAAAAGATGATTTTTAGCTTTAAAAGATAATTTTAGTTGACTGCGGTCAAAATTTTGGGTAAACGGACCTAGACCCGCGTTTCGACGTTACCTGAGGGTTCGTAGTAAAATATGGGATCTGGGCGTATGTCCATAACCGAATTTCGAGATACTTAGCCCGATGAACAAATTTTTGAAGAAAAATGATAAGACGGGAAATGCAATAATTTAAATGATTTAATCTTATTGGTATCGGGACCGTATTTTAGTTTTAGAGCCTGGTAAGTCCGTTATAATATTTTAGCCTTATCATTGAAATTCGGTTAAAAATGGACACAAGTTGACGTGATTTAGACCTTTGGTTGAAAAAAATTGAAAGTTTGAAACTATATTGAAAATTTCATGTGTTTTGGTG
>MU715954.1:262265-329416 GCA_026770625.1 Nicotiana glauca | reverse complement strand
TTGCACTTTGTCCCTCATTGGTGAGGGACAACCACATTTGTGTGCTTATATATATAATCACTTCTTAAAGCTCTTGAAAGAGTTGAAGAGAATGAACCCTCGCGCTGTCGTCGTCGCTCGCTCGGCTCGGCTTCGGCTTCGGCTTTGGCTTTGGCTTTGGCTTTGGATTTGTCAAATGATCGATCGATAAGATTATTTTTGGACAAAATTTATTTAATTATTCAATAATTAATTAAATACCAAATCACTGCTGAAAGTACGCCAGAACTCTGCTGAAATTTCAGAGAATCGCGCTGGCCGCATTTCTAGCGCGATCGCGGCAGAACCGCAACAGTGAGATTCAGAAAGGCTCTCTAGCCGCGGTTCCACCGCGATCGCGGTAGAACCGCGGCAGGCCGCGTATGTTCTGAAAAGGCACCTTTCCAAGACACCTCTTCTGATATTTGCCTATAAATTGTGAGGCAAGGCTGCAGCTAAACACACGAAAATATACTCCAGAACTTCTTTCTTTCTGAATATATTGCATCCTACTTTGCAATATCTCCCTCTCAAATTTGTAAGTGTGATTTTGCTCCGTTTTTGAGTTCGTTGGAATCCTGCAGTTTGTATTGCCACTGTTGCAGGAAGGTTTATTCCATTTTATCCTGGGAGGATTTAATCCATTACCTTGGCAACGTGTGAGGGGGTTAAAATTCCTTAAGGACACACAAGAAAATTGTGGAATGGGAAATTTCTCATTTTTCTATCTTTCTTTATGTTCGAATAGTTTATTTTTAACACAGTGACGCTAACAGTGAACACCATCAAAGATAGAGTAAAAGCTCAAATTACATCAAAGTGAAGGTGTTAGGCACTCATTGAGGTCCACAACTGTGGTTTCCAACCGAAGTTTAAACTATGTGGATTAGATTATTAAGCTGGGTAATCAAATAAGCAAATAAATATGTATAAGTTGATATCTCCATTATAACATAATTAACTATATGAATAATTGATACAAGTCTTAAAAAATTACAAGGAGTACAACTGTGTTGATCTATGACTAATGATTAAATGCAAACAACAAGCATATAAAGGAAGGGGGATCCTAAGTTTTTTAGCATAAAGGATCATCCCGTGCAACATAAATTTTACTTCGCAACTCCCTTGAGGTAGGGTTGCTCATATTATTAAGCGATATTAGACTATCATCAACTGCTACCTAATTACTATGTTGAAGTTTTTACTTAAAGGCGCTCTAATTCAATTCTAAGTCATATCCTTTGCGTGCACTACCCGTCTCATTCCTATGGTACAAGAGACTTTGGACCTAATATTAGGTAGTTCTAGACTTTACTTACGTTGCTCAATATGGTAAAACTAATCGCATATTCAAAACAAATAGGACTGCACATAATGGTAACAAATGGCTCATGTTAGTCTCCAGACGTAAAAATAAAGGCATGCAAATAGATTTCAGGTTATGTAGTAGACAATTTTTTAAACACACTAGACTCATTAGGTTCTATAGGCATGATTTCTATATGATTCCAGTTTCTAGTATTATACAGGCAATACTGCAACTTTTATGCTAACGTATAGGCAGATTAAAGTGTTACAAGTCCTATAGGCATGATTTCTAATTGTTTGTGTAATAAGTAGTGAAACGGTCCCAGAACTCCCAATTACAAGTGCTGATTTTATGCATATACTTGTTAGGTAGGTGATGGTATCCTATAGGCAGGATTTTTAGTAGTTGTATAATAAGGCAGTGAAGCCTCTTGAAAATCCAGGATTAGCAGCGTCGATAAATAATTTTTTATGTGAGTGGTAATATCCTATAGGAAAGATTTTTAATAATTGAAAATTAGACTTGGTTTTATAACACTTTATCCTTATAAGAATGTCACCTAAATGAGACAGTATAAAGTAACTGAAAGCAGTGGATCAATTACTTAAAACCATATAGTCATGATATGTAGATTAGTGAAGGCATGTATTATCGTATCTTATAAGCATGCTATCTAAAAGCGTTTAATAGTGGACATGGAAACAAGTGTAACAATTACTTGAGCTGACATATTTTGATAAGTTAAGTGAAGTATATGCATGATTCATATAGGCATGATTTCTATTAGTGTGCAACACACTAAACGAAATAAAAAATAAGACACATTGTATCCACTTGCACTCCTGGAGTTATCATCATTAGAGAGCAAAGATTTGGCTTCATCCTCGAGCACTTTTGCATTCTCAATATCGACAGTGAGGTCAAAACCATGAGCATGAATTTCTTCGAGAGTATCTCTATGAGACTAATACTTGGCATGCTCGAAAACATAGAATGATCGAACATAAGCAACATCAGAAATTTCCTTTGCTCGAGCGTGAGCAACTTCAAGAGTAGCTCGATAGATAGCCACGACAGCTTCCGCGTCAGCCTTCACTCTTTCTACCTCAGATGCGGCCTTAGAAAGATCAGCGGTCAACCCAGCCTCGAGCTTCTCAATTTTCTTTGCTTGGGCCAAGCTCTTCTCCTTTACACTTTGGAGTTGATGCTTAACCGAAGATAGCTGGCCTCGAGCAGTATATTTCTCCGAGGCGAGGCGGTCCATGTTCTGCTTCCACCCCAAAGTCTCTGTTTCTTTAATATCAGCCTCCTCGTAAAGCTGCTCAATCTTTTCGGCCTTCTGGGGAACCTGCAGGGTTAAAGTATTAGTCGCCATCCCCGAATCAACACACCAAACTTCTAAGAAAATCATTTACCTGTTCAATCAGGTCAGTCTTCTTTACCTTTTCTTTTTGAACATAAAGGGGTTTGATGGATTCTCTCTCCTTCTTGAGCCTTTTAAGATCGGCCTTACACTGGTTCAAATCAGATCTAGATTTGGAAAATGCTTTCTGACGAAGCAACATGGCCGATGGAGAAAAGTAGGGAATCGGACAAAAGGAAAAAAAACAAGCGTAAACCTAATAACGTGGGTTAAAATCTACCTGGTTTAGGAGTCGATGAGCCTCATAAAAAATGATCAATTCATCTAGATCAGAAACATCATCGACCCCCGTGAAGCAGCCACAAAATAAGTCATCCCCTTTGTGAGCCGTTCCCACGTCGGGGGTCTTCATAGCCTGGGCCTCCCAAAATTTCCCCTTAGATAATGTGGGGGGACGCGGCAGATCATCAATGTTGATTTACCCAAGAAATACAATTAGGGCGCTTTCTTCTTTCGGACGGCCTCATAATTGGCCCCTTCAGGCACAACCATCGATTATCCATCACGACGGACAAACACACACACCAATTATTCATCATGGTAGGAGACATCTTTAGCCTTCGATGACTCGAGGATTGGACTATCTTCCGAGATCTCCTCGGTCCGAAGATGAGCCTCCTCGACCATCACCGGCTCAACTGTTTTTCAAGATTCGGCGCTTCCTCTCTTTCGAGCCACTAACTCATTATCAGTATTTTTTCTCCTCTTCTTCATCTTGTAGTTTCTGAACTACGTCGGTAGGCAGAGCGGCAATGTCATTCTTAGACTTACAAACCTTGATTTTGGGGCCTCCTCTTCCCCAGGTGGGGGCGATTTCTTGACATCTTTGTCTTCTAGACCTGTATGGGAGGAAATCAAGTAAAACTAAAAAAGAAACATTTCATAAAAAGGCTTCAAACACATATAGAAAAGTTTACCGTGATTTTTGGCCTCACATTGGCCCTTGGCAAAATCACGCCATGAGTGCTCAGCGTAAGAAGAGTTCAAGGCTAGTTTTCAAACTCAGCCTTCAAGGTTCGGGATTACATCGGGCACCCAAAAGACCGCTGCATCATAAGAAAGAATGTTGGTAAGAAAAGTTAAAGTAAGCAAAACAATCAACAAAAGCTATTGGAGGGTTTGTACTTACGTTTTATGTTCCATTCTTCGGGGAATGACTTCTTTTTGGTCGGGATTATTTTAGAAGTTCTTACTCGGACAAACCGGCCCATCCATCCTTGATCTTTATCCTCGTTATACTCGAGAACAACACCTTTGTGGCCTGGCGCTGAAGCCTTACAAATATGCCTCTATAGAGATGCGAGCTGAACAGTCTAATGAGATGATCGAGGATGAAAGGCATTCCTTCGACCGTGCTCGCGAAGAATCGGAGCAAAATAATGATGCGCCAAAAAGAGGGGCGGATTTGGTCTAGGGTTATGTCGTATTGGTGGTAGAAGTCGATGACAACGGGATCGACGTGACCCAGCAGTAGACATATAATTTTTGACCCTTCCCAAAATTTTACATATTTTAGCGTAAAATATTTAGTTTAGGTCTAATATCACTATTTTAACTAGTTTTGACCCTTTTAATTTATTTTATCACAAAAATATTTTCTCTTATTTAGCTAATTGATATTTTATTAGTTACTTTTATTTTATCTACCTTTCATAAAATTAAAAATATACAAAAATAATTTTATTTTTTAGTATTTAGTTTTATTCTGATAACTTATTTTAATTAGGAATGATTTCACAATTTTATAGTTATTGTTTTTAGGAATTAAGTTTTAATCTAGTACAGTTAAAGGGCCATTTTAAAGGTATATTTGGCCTAATTCGGATATAGCACATAATTTCTAAGCCCATGCTCCCCTAACCTAAAAATAACCCTAAAACCCAAGAGTCTTGCAGATCAACCATTTTTTAGACTTGGAGAGAAGAGCCACCCTTCTTCTTCTTGGCACCGTACACCCAAAAACCCTAGATCTCCAAGACCTTATCTCCATCTCCATAACACACACCCATAATGTAACGACCCGACCGGTCATTTTGAGCTCTAGTGCGTCGTTCAGCAGTCTGAGGCCATGAGAAGCTTCATTTTAGGTATTATGACTTGTACGCATGGTCAAAATTGAATTTCGAGAAGTTCAGAGTTGATTTGGAAAGAGCATTCTCATTTCAGAAGCTTAAAGTTGGAAAAATTAACTAGGATTGGAAATGAGTAAACTACCTCGAAATCGGGATTTGAAGGTTCCAGCAGGTTCGTATGATAATTTCAGACTTAGGCGTATGCCCAAATCGGATTATGGATGACCCTGGAGCGTTTTGGCGCCTAATTGTGGAAGTTAGCATTTTGGAAGGAATTTCATAAGTTTGGCTTGAAGTGCATTTTAGTGTTATTGATGTTCATTTGGGATTCTGAGTCTGGGAGTAGCTCTGTATGGTTATTCGGGAGTTGGGAGCGCGATCAGAAGTCAATTCGGAGGTTCGTATGTCATTTTGAAGTTATTTGGCTAAAGATAGAAATTTGAAGGTTTTTGAGAAGTTTGACCGGAAGTGGACTTTTGATATCGGGGTCAGAATATGATTCCAAAAGTTTGAGTAGGTCTATAATGTCGAATATAACTTGCATAAAAAATTTGAGGTCAATCGGACATGATTTCATAGGTTTAAACATCGAAAGTAGAAGTTTGAAATTTTAAAGTTTATAAAGCTTGGACTGGAGGTCGATTCATGATTTTAGTGTTGTTTGATGTGATTTGAGGCCTCGAGCAAGTCTGTAATGTGTTTTGGGACTGGTTAGTAGGATTGGTTGGGGTCCAGAGGGCCTTAGGTGGATTCTGGGTAGTTAACGAATCGAAAAGGGAATTTTAGAAAGGCTGAAGTTGCTGGTATCTGGTGTAACCGCACCTGCGAGGATTTGGCTATAGGTGTGGAGTCGCAGAAGTGGCTAAGAGGTTGAAATATGGATTTGGGGTCAGGAGTGAAGAGACCGCATATGCGGTCGTGGGGCTGTAGTTGACAAGGCACAGAAGTGGAAAGGAGGCCTGGTGAGTATATCCGCAGATGCGGAAGGTTGGCTTGCACCTGTGGAATCGCAGAAGCGGTCATAGGACTGTATATTAATGGATTTGAATAACTATTGGCTAGTTTTGGAGTGTTGTGCATTAATTTGAGTTTCGGAAGGACGTGGAAGGCCGGTTATGGATCTTCGGAGAGAGGCGAGTTTCCTTTCTAACCTTGTAAGAGTAAATTGTCCCCATAGGTGAGTTAATTGGCCATGTGCTCCTATTTGTGGGGGTTACGTACACACGAGGTGACGAGAGTCCATGCATAGCTACTATTATGCTATTGTCCAGGTAGTCTAAGACCAAAAAGCTTGTTGTACTTGGATTATTTGTAAACTTATTGATAACTTTAATTTCTTAAATCACATCGAATCAGTAAATGAATTTCAAAAAGGATTAAACTTCATTTTTCTTAAATCATTAAAGGAAAATTGGCTTCTATTGGAATAAACATTTCCCGATAAACTCTTAATTGGATGTTTGACTGTATGTATATGTATGTGCCCGCATCGCACATATGATACACGAGTGGGGTAATAGATACATCTATGGTTCGTGCCATTCGACCCTCGACAATGCACATTTTACATTTATGTCGGCATGAATTGCACATGCTTGTATTGTTTGCCAGGAGATTTCTCGATATTAATATCTGCTCTCCCCGAGGTGAGATAATTACTAAGAAATGGATTACTAATCCGAAGGCTTTTAAATAAAAAAGGAACTTTGATCTGTTTCTGACTTATCTGAATTTACTATTTATAAAAAATTCGTGAATCATCGCATTATAATATATTATTATTTGACCACTAGTAAGTGCCGAAGTTGACCATCTCGTCTCTACTTCTTCGAGATTAGATGGGACACTCATTGAGTACATATTGTTTTCATACTCATACTACACTTCTATGCATTTTTGTTACACATGAATATGTAACTCTAGTGGCCTACTAGGCGTGGTAGCACGGTTGATACAGAGACTTAGGTGAGCTGCATTTCACAGCCAACAAAGTCTTTTCTAGTTATTTGTATTTATTTTCTGTCCAATATTGTACTCTGGACGGTTGTTACATTTTTATTTCCTTCTTAGTAAATGCTCATACACTTGTGACACCGGGTTCTGGGATGATTATTGGGTAACTTGTATTTACTTCCAAACATTCTTTTATTTACATTGTAAATATTGTCTTTACTAGTAAAATTGAAGGAAATCTTAGTCTTCAAAATAGTTAAAATGAAAATTTAATCAAGTAATTTGGTTGGCTTGCCTGAAAGTAATTTCCAGCGCCATCACGACCCTTAGTGGATTTTGGGTCGTCACAACATGGTATCATAGCACTAGTTTCCTGTAGGTCTCACGAGTCATGAGCAAGTCTATTAGAGTCTCGCGGATCGGTACGGAGACGTCTGTACTTATCTTTGGAAGGCTACAGGGTTGTTATGAGTACTTCCCTTCTTGCGTCCTCATCATGCGATTTGATCCCTTGAGGCTTGTGCCTTTATTTCCTTCCTATTCGGTCTTACGCGATGAGAACCACTTGTTATGAATCAAAAATTTAAAAATTGTAATGGTACTACATATGTGGTACGGGATGTTTCTCCCGGTATAGCAGATCAGATTATTAACGTTGCTTTATTGAAGGATATTCTATTATTTCAACCCAGTAGCGGTACTTCTAAGGGCTCTGAGGCTAGGCACAAGTTGCCATGATGCTTACGAATAATTGTTCTGCAGTATTGATATGATGGTGGGATGTTTGTCTACTTGTCGGGGCAGTGAATGACTTGAAGAGAAGTTTACTCAGTGCATGATTTAGAGATTTGACATTTTATTCCCAGTAGGGAAATGACAATCATGGCTGAGAGTGTCAGGTTTGGGTTGATGGGGTAACGGGACTTGGTATTTGTGAGAGTGGTGGAGTTTTTCTTCTATGATGAGGTGTCATTGTCCTTATTGAACATAATAAGTTTGCCGGTGTTATGATCTTCTATAAATCGCCTTTGGGGTAGTTAATGTGGGTCAGTATTGAAGAAGCGATGGCCAGAGATCGCGGGGTGCAGTGGTTCAGATCAAACAGGTGTTTTTAATGTTGACAACTAGAGAGAGAGATGATCTTCAGAAAGGTTTAAAGTTAGTAGCAATTCATGGGTTCAAGTGATACAAAGATGGATTTACTTAAGGAAACAACTGAGCAGCAAATGATGAGGAAGGACATGTGGGAAGTGACAGTCGGTGGCTAAAATTTCTAAAAGGCCAAGCATAAGAAGCAAAGGTCTAGTAGTCGATTAAAAGTATGAGTTCCGCCAAAGTATGAGAGTGGCGGAGTTACATATGGGCATTGTGGTAGGATGACTATGCACCTTATCATGAGTTTGGGGTGATTTGAGAATTTTAATGATTGGCGATTAGGGTTTACATATTTAATTTGAAGTATGGGCTGTTATGCGGTAGGAGATTTGATGTAGCGGGAAGGAGATACTTTAAATGAAGAAGGATACAACATGACTTTGAATTGGAGGGATGTTGTTGCACATTTAATTTATGTCCACAAGGGGTGAATGAACTTGTGCAACTAGAGAGTGAGCTTGAACTCGGTATGGGTTATTATTGTCGTAGTAATTGTATCTTGTGCATCAGCGTTAGAAGATGTTGGGAAGTGATTTCCACGGAAGGATTATCCCCTGTGGACAGGTTAGTGGTCACGTGATTGGTGAGGTTTCGATGAAGAATTCAATTGGTTGTACAGCAAAGAGATTGGTCGTGTGAATATGGTTGACGATTCAGAGTATAAAAAGGGTTTTGGGAGAAGGATTCCAAGAATTTTGGAGGTTGATTACGCAATGTTATGTCAATAAGAGATCAAGAATCCTGGTGAATTCCAGAATTGTGTGATAGTGGCTTTGAGCTAAGTGGGAGAGTCCTACCGCCTATGATTGGATTTCATGGTTAGCTACTTGCGAGGTTTCCGGTTATTAGCATGTTGATGGGTTATTTCAGCCACGAGAAAGGAGCACAGGTGGTAATTTGAGCAAAAAGATTGTTAAAGGTGTGCTATGGTTGACCTTGTAGGCTCATGTTCAGATTTGGAAAGGATTCGAGATTTGTGCTTTGTATAGATGCGGGTTCCAAGGAAAGTAATTCTGCCAGGTACTTCATTGAGAGGGTATTCATGTGCTAGAATATTTATGGAGTTGATTATATTCGAGGCCAAGTCAGAGCGGGTGACTCAAAATAACGGTCCTAATGGATTCAAAGGGTAAAGTGTGGTGCCTAATGATTTCGAGCTTATAGGTACGGTTAAGAATCAAGCTTGGTAGTAGCCTATGAGAAGAGGCACCAAATGTTCTATGATGTTTTGACATGTGATGTAGCAATTGGGAGGTACGAAATGGTTCGTGGGATTTGAGACATCATGGTCTCGTGATTCAGGGTCACTCGGGATGAGTGCAAATGGAGTATGTAAGTTTTGAATAGAGTTATCATTGTTTTTATGGCAATCATGAATAAATTGGAAGAAGATGGATTGGTTAGCCATAGTCGAATTGGCATGTTGCTGGTAGTGATAAGTTCTTTCAGTGTGATCAAGTTATGCAAGTGATTTGTGATGTTGCGTGTGAGGCTTGTCAGCTACCGTAGTTTGTGTTATTTAGAAAATATTCTACTATTGTGGCGTGTTATGTGGAGGTGGGTCCCGGAAGGGCTATGGTGGCTTAGACCACTACTTAGAGATTTGCATATCTACGGTTATGAGAATTCACCTGTATGTTTCTATGGTTCTCCTGAAGTGAGTTAAATGGAAAGCTTTATATGATGAAGTGTTAATCTAATAGTGGTTCTGAAGCTAGGATGAAGAATGTGTTCTATCGTATATTGGCATGTTGGGTGCAGTGAGTGGTATGGAATTTAAAGCGAAAATCAAAGTTGCAGTTCGGTGTTCACAAGGAGGTCACATGCTCGGATGAGCAGTAAAGGAGTTTCAATGTTTAAGGTAAGTTGGTATTGTCTTCAGCATAACCTGAGATTAGTGTTTTATGAAAAAGGCTTTGTATACTAGTTAACGATTCTTGATCGCTTTTTAGTGTTAGTGCAGCCAGTGGTTTAGAGGTACAACCCAGTCATTTGTTATGGTAGGTTTTGGGAGCATGTCCCGCAGGAAGATTGTATAAGTAGGGCATGTAGTCACTTGATTGATTAAAGATTTAAACCACGAATGAAGATTATGGTGATATTGCTAAATTGAGAATTAATGCTTGGAGAGCAGATGGCTTATTGAGTTGTGGACTGTGGATGATTACTCTGATTATGATGGTTGTTCTTATGTGTTATGGGAGAAAAGGGAAGTTAGTATGGACCTTTGAAGGTTATTGGCATAGTTTGTACGATCAGGATCGACTTAAGGTCATTGGATGGAATTAAATATGAATATGGGCTCTATATCAGGTCAGATGTGTTCATTTCAGCAATGTGCTCCTTGTGGAAGAGTAGTCGGGGTGTTATTTCATCGTCAGCGATTTCATGTAATGATATATTATTCTATACGAGTTGTGAGATGGCTTGGTGAATTTCTTATGTGTTGAGGTTCCGCATAGAGGTGAGGTTATATGAGCAAGATGGCTCTCGAGATTTAGATTGTATATCGCACCTTAGTTGTGCTTGAGTTTTGTCGCTTATGGCGCTATATGTCTCCCCATGGAAGATATTAGGCACTTAGCGTGCTGGTGGCCGATATTCGGTATCTTTTGTAATGAGCAATTTAGCTTGATGTATATCTCCTTATGTGAGATCTATGTGTGGAACGGGTGTTACACCGCCATAGTTATGTTGCTTGGATCGTGTTGCATGCCACAACAGTGTGATGCTGAGTACAGTTCTACGTATCCGTTTTTATTTGTTTGGTTTCCTATTTTTGTGAGGCAAGCTCATATTAGCTGTGTGCCCGCGTCGCATGTATGATTCGCAAGCCGGGTGTTTGTTTAATTATGTTGATTGCGTCGAGCATATGATTCGCGCACGGTGTAATTGAATTTCATTCTCAAAGTTTACTTTTCGTTGTATCGCGTTTGATATAGTAGCCTATTGGCACATTGTAGCATCATATAAGACTTTTGGTCATGTCGGGGTGGCTTATTGCCTGAGCAGTTCATATTGGGTGAGAAGAGATCATCGAATTCGAGATTCGTGTTATCTGATTATATGACGTATATTAAGGAGCTAAGACCATTGTTTGGTTCATAATGAAGTGATAGTTCTTCCCAGGAGTATAGACCCAATGAATTGGTTTTTTGGTAGTGGTTATGAATTTCTACACATATCATCCATCGTGTCGATATTGTAAGAGTTAGAACAAGACATGTGTATGTCATGCGGTGCAATGGGAGCATCAGATTAGTGGAATTTTGACTAAATTGATCAGAGAACGTTATTGTGGTCCTATGAGTAAAATGGTGCAAGGTGTGAAGATAGGGTATGCAGTCACTTCTTGGTACTGCGTATGGTGATTGATATGATGAGCGTATGTTGGAACTAGGTCTGGCCTAGAATTCTGGATGTTGGAATTGAACTCTAAGGCTTATTTGCTTTAACAAAAGGAACTATCTTTAGAATTGATCGAGCTAATGTGCTCAACTGAGTTGTGGTAGCACGGGAAGGTGCATGAGGTGTTAAACCGTGATTTCAGACAACTTAAGTGTAGTTCTCATCACGTTCGAGGACAAATGTAGGTTCAAGTAGGAGAGAATGTAACAACCTGACCGGTTGTTTTGAGCTTTAGCCAGCAGTCTGAGGTCATGAGCAGCTTCATTTTAGGTATTATGACTTGTACACGTGGTCAGAATTGAATTTCGGGAAGTTTAGATTTGATTTGGAAAGAGAATTCTCATTTCACAAGCTTAAAGTTGGAAAAAATTAACTAGGATTGGATTTTTGAGTAAACGACCTTAGAATCGGGATCTGAAGGTTCCAGCAGGTTCGTATAATTATTTTGGATTTGGGCGTATGCTCAGATTGGGTTTTGGATAACTCGGGAGAGTTTTGGTGCCTAATTGTGGAAGTTAGCATTTTAAAAAGAATTTTATAAGTTCGGCTTAAAGTGCATTTCAGTGTTATCGATGTTTGTTTGGGATTCCGAGTTTGGGAGTAGCTCCGTACGGTGATTCGGGAGTTGGGAGCGTGATCGAAATTGAATTTGGAGGTATGTAGGTCATTTTGATGTCATTTGGCTAAAGATAGAAATTTGAAGGTTTTTGAGAAGTTAGACCGGAAGTGGACTTTTTGATATTGCGGTCGGAATATGACTTGCATGCAAAATTTAAGGTCAATCGGACGTGATTTGATAGGTTTAAACATCGAAAGTAAAAGTTTGAAATTCTAAAGTTCATAAAGCTTGGATTGGAGGTCGAATCATGATTTTAGCGTTGTTTGATGTGATTTGAGGCATCGAACAAGTCCGTAATGTGTTTTGGGACTGGTTAGTATGATTGGTTGGGGTCCCGAGGGCCTCGGCTGGATTTCGGTTAGTTAACATACCGAAAATGGAATTTTGGAGAGGCTGAAGTTGCTGGTATCTAGTGTAACCGCACCTGCGAGGGTTTGGCCGTAGCTGCGGAGCCGCAGAAGCTGCTAGGAGGGCGCAGATGCGGTTTTGGGGTCAAGAGTTAAGAGACCGCAGATGCGGTCATGGGGCCACAGAAGCGGGACCGCACCTGTGGTGGATGAGGCGCAGAAGCGGAAAGGAGGCCTAGTGAGCATATCCGCAGATGCGGAAGGTTGGCCCCCACCTGCGAAACCGCAGAAGCGATGATAGGACCGCAGGTGCGGAAAGTGCTGGAGGCAGTGGTTCTTTTAAAAATCGGGGGTTTGGTCATTTGCCCCTATTTTTCATTTGGTGTGGGCAATTTTGGAGAGCTTCAAGTGGGATTTTTCATCATCAACGATAAGGTAAGCTAACCCCACCTATATTGAGTTATATACATTGATTATGTGTGGATTTTAGCATGTAAATTTGTAAAAAAACTTGGGGTTTGAGGGAAAACCTAGAAAATTGATATTCTTGGAATTTGACCATGATTTTGGGTATCGGATTAAGAGAAAATTATATATTTGAGTTCGCGAGGAAATGGGTAAACTTAATCTTCGAAAATTTTGAAAATCCGGGCACGTGGGCCTGAGGGCATTTTTGTCAACTTTTCGATCGAGGTTAAGAATTGTTATAAATTGGATTAATGTGAGTAGTTTATTGTATATTAATGGATTTGCATAACTATTGGCTTATCTTGGAGCGTTGTGCATCAATTTGAGTTTTGGAAGGGCTTGGAAGGCCGGTTATGGATCTTTAGAGCGAGGTGAGTCTTTTTTCTAACCTTGTAAGAGGGAATTGTCCCCATAGGTGAGTTAATTGACTATATGCTCCTATTTGTGAGGGCTACGTACAGACGGGGTGACAAGAGTCCATGTGTAGCTACTATTATGCTATTGTCCGGGTAGTCTAGGACCTAAAAGCATGCTGTACTTGGATTATTTATAAACTTATTGACAACTTGAATTGCTTAAATCACCTCGAATCAGTAATGAATTTAAAAAAGGATTAAACTTCATTTTTCTTAAACCATTAAAGGAAAATTGGCTTCTATTGGAATAAACATTTCTCGATAAACTCTTAATTGGCCGTTGACTCTGTGTATATGTATGTGCCCGCGTCGCAAATATGATTCGCGTGCGGGATATTTGTTTATTTAATGGTGATCGCCTCACATGTATGATACACAAGCAAGGTAATAGATGCATCTATGGCTTGTGTCGTTCGATCTTTGGCAGTGCACATTTTACATATATGTTGGATCGGCCGTACGACCTCGGTATGAGTTGTGCATGCTTGTATTGCTTGCCTGGAGATTTCTTGATATTGATATCTGCCCTCCCCAACTTGAGATAATTGTTAATAAATGAATTACAAATCCGGAGGCTTTTAAATAAAAAAGGAACTTTTACTTGTTTTGTGACTTATTTGAATTTACCGTTGTTAAAAAATTCGTGAATTATCGCATTATAATATATTATTATTATTGGACCACTAGTAAGTGTCGAAGTTGACCATCTCGTCTCTAATTCTTCAAGATCAATACTCATTGAGCACTCGTTGTTTTCGTACTCATACTACACTTCTGTGCATTTTTGTTGCACAAGGATATGTACCACTAGTGGCCTACTGGGCGTGACAGCACGGTTGATACAAAGACTTAGGTGAGCTGTATTTCTCGAGGCGGCCCATAGCCAGCAGAGTCTCTTCCAGTTATCTGTATTTATTTTCTGTTGAATATTGTACTCCGGACGGTTGTTGCATTTTTATTTCCTTCTTAGTAAATGCTCATGCACTTGTAACATCGGGTTCTGGGATAATTATTGGGTAACTTGTATTTTACTTCCAAACATTCTTTTATTTACATTGTAAATATACTCTTTTACTAGTAAAATTGAAGGAAAATCTTAGTTTTCAAAATCGTTAAAATGAGAATTTAATCAAGTAATTTGGTTGGCTTGCCTGACAGCAGTGTCCGGCGCCATCACAACCCTTAGTGTATTTTGGATTGTGACACATAACCTACAGCAGCGCCTACCTCCTCATCTCAAAAAACCAACGGATCTCTCTCTCACGACTCTGCCTAGCGACTCCTCGCCAGAAACCAACCTCACCGGAGAAGCCAACCGCACCACACGCAAAACTAGTGGCCATGGCTTGAACCGCCAGCGACAAACCTTACTCCCTCCCCTCTATGGCTTGAGCTTCAACCAACAACCATACCAACCAACGAACCTTTTCCTCACCATCTTCAACCTTAGAGCACCCCTAAAAAAATGAGTTGCTGCTTCTTCACCTCGTCTTAAACGAGCCTTAACTTTTCCTCTCACCAAACTAGTGGCGAACTAGCCGAAAAATACCGCGACACACACATGAAGCCAACCAACGACCCCTAATTCTGAACAACCAAGAGAGAGTTGCCTAACCTACTCCTCTGACCAGCGACATCGTCAGCCGCAAAACCAGCGAAAAAACACACACAGAGAGTCGAAAAAATATAGTTTTTGGCTTCGATTTTCACTCATGGAGTTCATTTGAGTTTGAAAGGTGTTTTGTTTTCGGGTTGATTCGAGGTCGTTGTTCGTGATTCATCGTCCGAGGTTCAGATTCCGTCCTTTCTTGCCGGTTTTTAATAATCAAGGTTCAGTTCATGTATCTCACTCTTTATTTCAACTGAATTTAAAATTTGATTGATTATCTGATTCCTGTTTTCCGTGTTGGTCTATGTTTTAAAATGAATTGGAGCTTAGTTTGTTGTCAGATTCTTGTTTCTTTGGTGCTAGTTATTCTCTGTTAGGTAGTTAATTATTCATTTGAGAATGAGGCATAAGAGCTTGGTTTATTTAACCTAATTTTACACTTAAAGAAGTATTAGTAGAATTTGGTTTAAACTCATTTAAGTTGAAGTGGGTCGTGGATGATAAAATTAATAGGATTTATGTTTAAGGTGATTTGTTTTGTTTATCCGAAACTTAGGAACAAAATTATGAACATTGTAGTTTTCTTTAGGTGCGGTAATTATATAAATCACCGTGACTATGGGTACAGTTCTCGTGACATGATCATGATATATAAATCTCAATTCGGGTGTACATTTTATGTGACCCGACCATAATTTCAATTAATAATAAAATTAAACATGTCGTAGATTGTGGGTATAGTTCCCGTGACACGGTTTGAAATGTGTACCAAAACGAGAAGTGTACGACAATCGTGACCTGTTCCAGAATAATTCCATAAATAGCTAAAAGCGATCAAAGGTTAAAACTGCACAATAGGTATAAAAATGTAATTAATTGGATAATTAGGCCAATAATAATAGTTGAGTGACCGTGCTAAAACCACAAAATCCAGAAATACCTAGCATCTTCTTCCGGGCTAACAAAATTCCTTACCCGGATTTCTGTATTCCGGGGACTGTAAAACCGAGTCAAACATCCTCGATTCGGAATTTTAAATCGGTGACTTGGGACACCATAAATTATCCCAAGTGGAGACTCTAAATTTGAATAAATAATCCCATTTTATTTTTGGCACTTTAATTGGAAAAACTTCCTTATATACCCTTCCAGGTAGAAAAAGGAGGTGTGACAACTCTGGCGACTCTGCTGAGGACAAGAACCCAGAATCTCTGGTTCAGGGTTCAAGAATTCGAGCTTAGAATAATTGTTATATTTGGATTTTATTTATTATCTGTTTTTTATTATATGCTTGGGCTTAATGTGCTAAATGCCGCTTGTTACTGCTTTGATATTATTTAAAGTGTATATAAACTGCTGCAAAACCCCTCTCTTCTAATCTTCTAGGAAGTGAACGCTGGAGTGACTTCTTTTCTGTTAGTGTCATATCCTAATTTAGAATGAGGATCAGATCATTTACAAAGCTGGATGTCCTTTTGGTTCCCGGTACGTATCCCCTCCACCCTTCCCGGCTCGAGTTGTCCGCTCGAGTAAGCCAGGTCTAGACAATATACCTAGGTTTCAAACCTAGAATAACACAACCTCATGTCGGATCCCTAGTAGGAACACTTGTTCGCATTATGTGCATTTCACTTTGGGGACTCAACACATGTGTTGGGTATGTCTAGGACAGGTGTACCCAAAAAATAAACGGTTATCCTGTTGCATCTTATGTGCTACATGTTGCAATCTTCAAGGGTAAAAGGGTTCATTTGGAGAACCAATGATTGTTGAGGATAAATGAGAAAAAAAATGGTGATGTGTAAATAAATAAAGCAAGTAGGGTCTAGTTATATTTTCTTTCACATTTTATTTAAGAAAAGACCAAAAAAATGAATAATCCAAAAAGAGTTTGCACTTCCCCATCATTTTCCAAAAAAAAATCAAAAAAGAAAATACAAAAAGAGTTTACGTGTCTCATCATTTTTCAAAAAAGGATAAAAATATATTTTCTCTAAATTAGTTATTTTTTAAATTCTAGCCCATATCCAATCTTCCCAAACTACGCGTACCTGATTCTCATCTTTTGGAGCGTGATACGTAGGCAACCCACATAGGGTCCGGTCTTCTTAGCGAGTCTTAGATTCTTGGCTTCGAGGGTCATAGCCAAATCTTGCATGTCTAGCCACTTTTGGCCACATCAGTCATTTTGCAAAATGGGGCTATTTTCGCAAAGTGGTTTGTTTAATTGTCTAGAGTCTTGAATCCGCAATTAGGCGTCTCTTTACTTTAAGGCCCATCCTTGTTGAATTTGCATGTCTAGCTACTTTTGGCCATATAGGCCATTTTGCAAAATATGGCTATTTTTGCAAAAGTGATTAAGTGACCCATGTCTTAGAGTCCGAAGTCCATAACAAGGTGTCCTCTCAGTTTAAGGTCCATTATGTGAAATTTGCATGCTTAGCCATTTTTTGGCCACATGGGCCATTTCTACAAAATAGGTCATTTCTGCAAAGTAATTTTTTCATGTCTTAGAGGTCACTTTTATTGAGTTTGCACTTCTATCCACCTTTTGTACATGTAGTCCGTTTTGCCAAAATAACCTCAATCATGTCTTGCATGTGTCCAACAAGAAGTGTTATTGTCTCACATAGTGTTCTAGATCTTTAACTCGATTTGGTTTTAGTTTTCTCATACAGGTGCAAATCTGCTTACTGGAGTTTGAGCATGAGACACCCTGGAACCATCCAGTCAGGATCGTTCATTCAGTAGTTGCTTAAGAAAATTTATTTTATTTTATTTTTATGTTTTGAGTTTCTTTTCTTTTTATGTCGTCTTTTACCTTCTAGTTTTGTACAGTAATGTCGAGTCTTTTAGGTGATGTTAGAGTCTATAATAGTCTCGTTAAGTTTGTCGAATATTTTGTTATTGTACTTCCTATTTTGTATTTGAAAAAATATGTTATAATTCAAAAATTCAAAAAAAGAGATTTTTCGTTTTTATATTTCCGTTAGAAGTTTTCTTTAGAATACTAATTCTAGTAATTAAAAAAAAAATCTTTTGAGGTGGTTTTCCTAACGAAATTAAAATCTAGAACTCAAAATAAAAATTTCTTATATATTTTCTTTTGTATATTAAGGCTAAAAAGACAAAAAAGAAGAAGAGAATTTTCTTTTAATACCTCTTTAGAAGTTTTCTTTAAGATATTAATTGCAAAAATCTAAAAAGATTTTCTTTTGAGGTTCTTCTTTGGGAAATATATAAAAAATAAAAAATAAAACATATTCTTTTTATTTTCACTAGAACTTTAGGACATTGCACATAGAAGAAAAAAATATACTTTATCTTTAGAGTTTCTCCCTTAGGTAATAAAAAATTGAAACCAAAAAATATTTTTTTTTAGTCTTTTTTATTTCTTGTTTCAAAATCTTTCTTGAGGATATCAAGTGAAAATTCAAAATATTTTTCTTTTTTTCATTCCTTAGATTTCCTTCCTAAAAAAAGAATCAAATAATATTTTTCTCTTCTAGGATTGTTTTCCTTAATAATTTCTCATAGAGTATCTATTTAAAAAAAACAAGAAAAAAATATATGCTTGTTTAAGATTGAGTTTAGAATAGATTATAGAACATTAAGTCTCATCAGATTAGTCATTAAGGTAAAAAATAAAAAAATAAAAAAGAAGAAAAAGAGAACGTTAGTTTATTTAGTAAATTTTCCAGAATTACGCGTGGTCTGATTCATGCGGCGTCATGATACGTAGACAACCTACATAGGGTTCTATCGAATCATTTTATTTTAAAAAAACAAAAAAAGAGAAAAGGAAAAAAGGAGATAATATTATGGGATGTGAGAAATGAGAGGAAAGAAAAGACTGATAATTAGTAAAAAAGAGAAAGGAAAATGAGCAAGCCAAGAAGTGCTAGAAAAGAAAAGAAAGAGAAGATTGAAATGAACAAAGTGAGATGATGCCATATGACTTTCATACCCCCGAAGTCATTTTGGAACCGATAACTGTGATTAGGTGCATTGCACATAATGTGAGATTACCTTATGTTAAATTCCCTAACGCTAACGTGATGACTTCATTGTTCCTCTTTGTTATCTTCATAAAGCAAAAGGGTGGTTAGTTTGTGGTTCTTAAAGTGGTAACTCTTCTCTACAACATAAAAGGCAATGGCAAATGACCACATAATTGAGTTGGTTGGTACTGATGCCCAAAAGCAATTGGTTGAACATGACAATGGGTTGGTTGAAGAGGTAAGGATATTAAGATAATACATGGAGAACATGTATCAGGTTTGGATGACTAGGAAGGCACCACCCCCGCTACCCCTTAGCTTCTTAGATGCTACCCTTACCTAAACTTCAGTCATAGTGCCAGATTATCCCCCATACTCTTCGAATTCTCCCGCTTATCACAGTGTTCCCAACCACCCTAGTAGCTTACTCACTCGTCCTCCAACTGCCTTTCCCAAAAACTGCCCTCCTGTCATATCTATTTTCCCCATGATCACAACTACTCAACAATCTTCCCTTCATAGATCCAACAATGAACACCCACTCAAAACATATGATGCCCAATATTACCCCTTAGAGGTTGCCCACAAGGTCCCTGATTCATACAATCATAGCCTTCGGCATGAGCATCATGTTGAAAATGAAATGTTCACAGGAAAAGAAGGGCGAGATGAGATGTTCAGAAAACTAAAAGGTATAGAATAGTCCTTGATGGGAAATCAGCTTCATGTCTTATAATGACTTGTGTATGTTCCCTAATATTCGTCTGCCCGCGGGGTTTAAAATGTAAAAGTTTAACTTGTATGATGAGCGTGGAGATCCAGTAGCCCATCTGAGGGGTTATTGTAGTGAAATAAGAAATGTTGGCAGGAAAGAGGATTTTTGATGGCGTATTTCAGTGAGAGCTTGAGTGGGGCAGCCTTGGAATGGTATACTCATCAAGATGTCAATAAGTGGCATGCATAGGATGACACAACTCAAGATTTTGTTCGACACTTTTAGTACATTCTAGACATTACCCCAGTCGGTTCCTCCTTATCTAAGTTGGAAAAGACACCCGGGGAAAGTTTTATAGAGTTTGGACTCAGATGGAGGGAATACGCTAATCGAGTCAGTTTCCAGATCGGTGAAGAAGAAAACGTTAAGCTTTTCCTATAAGCCTAGGGGGCCACCTACTTGAGTCATTTAATCCTACCTTTGGGTAAACCTTTCAATGATGTGGTAAAGATGAGACAAATGGTAGAAGAAAAAAAGAAGAGAAATATAAAAGATCTTGAACCCCGCGGACGACAGGATTCAGTGAGCATTCATGCTAAATGCTTTCAGCTTCAATACCAACCCTATGAATATCATCGTACTCCAGATAATCCTTACCAGTGCTACTTTTCTCCACAAAATCCCCAAGGTCATACCTCACCTTCCCAGTACACTATCCACAATATACCGCCATATGCTCCACACCCACGAGACCCGCAATGTCCTGTACCACCTCCACAAATATCTTACCCACCTCCTCAAGCATGTCAACCACCAACCTGCAAGAGGTTCAAACCAAGACCAAAGTACAAAATGAAAAGGTAGCAACACAGATACAAGTCTTTCACTCATATTGGGGAGTCATATGTTAGTTTTTTCCAAAGGTTGAGGCAATTCGACATGTTGAAGCCGATTCAGATAAAAAGGCCAAACCACATTCCAAAGAATTTTAATTTTTCTCAAAGGTCCGCATATTGCTCTAATGCCCCGGGGCACAGTATAGAAAAGTGTTGGCATCTGAAAAGGGCAATCCAAAAGCTTATTGATGCAGGTAACATTACCGTGCAAAATCCAGATACAATGGATACTAGCCAAAGTCCATTGCCTGTTCATAATAAGACGCATATGGTGTGCATGATTTATGTTGAAAATAAACATGAGAACTCTTCTGATCTTCTTGGAGGGCCACTTGTCGCAAAATTTTCACCACTTTTAATCGCAGTTCCAAAGTTGATCTTAAGAACGAGTTGGCAAAAGGGACCACAAAGCTATTTGCTAAGGTTAATTTCATTGAAATTGGTAATGGTATTGGTAATATTAATGTAGAACTCAGTGGCTAAGATGTCAATCTATGTAATTGGAAAGACACTCCTTTCTTGGGTAGCCAGGTGAGTCACAATGGTTTATTTTGTTATCATTTCTGTTGTCCGAGTTATTTCAGGGTTGTAATCCGGATATTGTATTCTGACTCAAACCTTTCTATCCTTTTATTTTGCCTAATTCGTTTAGTCGTAATAGCTCGTTTTGTATTGTCTAGGTTTGTTCCAGGGTTGTAACCCCAGTTTATTTTACTTGTTTTGTTGTTCAAACCCTTTCATCGTCTGTCTAATGTAATTTTTTGTTTTCTGTTATTTCTAGTCATTTTTTAGTTCTCTTCTCCTTTTATAGGTATTTTCATACTGGATCTAGAGACATGATATGCACGCATAATCCTAGGCATGGTCTTAAAAGTTAGTTTAATTACGAAGCAATAAAATAATTTTGAAGATAATAGGGATGTTTGAGGGAGATAAGTACATATTTGGACATTTTGAGATCATTTAAAGCCCTAAATGTGTCAAACTGGGGCAGATAATTTGGGAAGTTAATAGGATGACAGGAATTCGTTAGAGGAGAGTGCATGCCGAATAATTTGAAGAAAGAAACTTTAAGTTCATCTCATTACAAGATAAAGTCAAGAAAGTTTTCTCCGAATTGACGGAGGATATCTATTGTGAAGAGGGAATCACCCAACGAGGGTTCTGTACTTTACAAGGCACTAAACAATTGGAAGGCATATCAATGATATCAATGCCGAAGCTGCAAAGGAAATGTTGTGCATGATCTTCCTTTTTCATTCTCAAGTTGCATGTGTTGTACTTGGCATTTTCAGAGATTGGGAGGCCCTCTTTCAGCTACCCAAACACTTTATAACATTCGGTACCCCTTTTGAGCATGTGTTAATTTTCTTGACCTCCCCTCTTTTAGAATCAAGTCAAAGTCATAAAAATAAAAGAAAAAAAATTCATGTCCCCATAGGTTTGTTTTAGAAAGTTAATTCTAAAAGAAAAGTCAAAAAGAAAAAATCAAAAGAGAAAATAGAAAAAGAAAAAAAGAAAAAAAGAAAAAAAGAAGAACAGCAACGAAAAGAAAGAACCCCTTCGAACAATGTTCGACTTGATTCTTTTCACCACAAGATACGTATGCAGCCTTAAGGTTCGGCCGCACCAAATAAAATATTTCATAATCCCACGAAGTCGAGAGTGGGGCAATGTTTCTTAGAGATTCCATCTCAAAAAGGAAAAAAAAAAGAATCAAATTCCCTTGTTTTAGAAATAGGGGCAAAGTTTTTATAATGGATTCCAAAAGTTTTAGATAAATTAACCCTGTTGTTTTAGTTATTTTGAGCCTTTATGATATCCCTTCTTTCTAACCCTGTCCAAAAGCCACATTACAACCCAAAAGACCTCCCAGATAATCTTTGAGAGTGCCGAGTCAGACATGCCAGGAGCATATGATATTTCTATCATGGTTAATGCCTTGTCATCTACAGAATTAGATGAAAAAAGAAGAAAAGAAAAAATGAGAGAGTCTTATCGGTAAAAACTTTCACAGGCACCATAAGGTGACGGTAAGTTGATAGTCATAAGAGCAAAATGATAGAGGCTTGATGGTGAAAACCCTTCGAGCACTACTAGTCGAATAAGGACCATGAATCAGATAGGATAATCAGAGCATTGAAGCCAAAATTCACAACTCAGAGGTACAACAAGAGTTGAACATTACACTTTCTTGACAGATTAGGCCACTTAATCCAAAGGTACATGTCATGGTCATTAGAGTTGGTATCCACATATAATAAGTTTCTACTTTGTAGTTTTCTTGTTAGGAATCATTTATTTCCATTGTCTTTTACTTTGTTCCTTTTTTCTTGTTTACTTCCCCTTCCTGCGTCTGTTTGGTCAGAACAAGTGAGAAATGACTTTAAATTTTCAACCAGCTTTCCAATTGCACTAAATGGAATCTGGCTAGAACATCAAAGTGGCATACGTCAGGAAAGAACAGTATGCGCACTGATTTGGTAACAATCAACGGCTTTGGGATTCATGTGAAATACAAAGGTTCGGTATATGTCAATTCATGAACAATGCAACAGATAGAGGGTGTTTGTTTTGAACGGAGCATAGGTAGTTTCTGTGATAAGGGTGATAGAGAAAGTGGTTAGTCAATAAACAAGCAAGGTCTTTCGAGTTGAAATCAAAGTAATCATGGGAAGTGAAGGAGAAATTGCCCTCAAAGTCAAGGCCACAAACCAACTACCATGTTTGAACTCATAAGTTTTCTTTGTTTGAAACAAGGATGAAGACTATGGCCAAATCAATTCTTGGAAGCTTGAATTTTTCAAGTTCCTTGCCCACATTTTGTCAGCACAGGCTGTTTTAGGAGGTTTTAATTTCTAGGTATTCCCTATTTAAGAAAGTTTTTTACCCCCTACACATTTTCTCTAGTCAAGAAGAACCGTACCTCATAGGCATTTTTCCTAGTCAGAAGAGTTTTTAGCTTTCCTTAAGCGCAAGAAACTTCTGGATAATGGGATTTAATTTAAAGTTCTCAGGACACCCCTAGATAATGGAATTTAATTTCAAGTTCTCAGGACCCTCCTGGATAATGGTATTTAGTTTTAAGTTCGTTAGGACCCCCCTGGATAATGGAATTTAGTTTTAAGTTTTAAGACCTTCATAGATAATGAGATTTAGAATAAGTTTTACCTTTAGGAAGTAGAATTTAGATTTGAAGTTTTCACTATTAAGATGAGATTTTATTTCAAATTTTCTGGGCCCTCCTAGATAATGGGATTCAACTTTTAAATTCTTATACCTCTTTGGATAACAGGATTCGATTAACACTCACAAATGTTCCCGGTTCCAAAATGAGGCAGAAAAGTTTCTTTTGTTTTGTCATAATGAATGCGCCCACCTGTAAAATAATGGAATTTATTTCAAGTTTAAGTTACAGGCGCCCACCTGGAAAACAAGGGAATTCATTTCAAGTTTAAGTTACAGGCGTCCACCTGGAGAACAAGGAAAGTCATTTAAGGTTTAAGTTACATGCACCCACCTGGAGAACCAGGAAATTCATTTCATGTTTATGTTACAGGCGCCCACCTGAAGAACAAGGGAATTCATTTTAAATTTTAAGTCAGCATCAGGCGTCCACTTGGAGAACAAGGAAATTTATTTCAAGTTTAAGTTGTGGGCGCCCACCTGGAGAATAAGGGAATTTATTTCAAATTTTTAGTTAGCATCAGGTTCCTACTTGGAGAACAAAGGAATTTATTTCAAATTTTAGGTTGCAGGTACCCACCTGGAGAACAAGGGAATTCATTCGAGTTTTAAGTCAGTTGCAGGTACCCACCTGTAGAACAAGAGAATTCATTTCTAGTTTTAAGTCATTAGCAGGCGCCTCACCTGGAAAAATGAGGGAAGTAATTTCAGAATTCAATTCAGAGTCATTTTAAGTTTCATGTCAGTGGTAGGCGCCCACCCGGAGAATGAGGAAATTTATTCCAAGTTTCCAGTCAGTAGTAGGCATCCACCTGGAGAATGGGGGAAGTCATTTCAGAATTCATTTCAAGTTTCAAATCGGAGGTAGCACGAGTTGCCTAAAGAATAAGGTTTTTACCTCGAGGCACGGGGGTTTGAGATGACAAAAGAAGAAGTCTCAATCCAAGAAAAAGAAAGAAAAGGATTAAAAGAGGGAAGTGAATCCTAATGCTAAAGCAGATGAAAGATGTAAGTTGCTCAAGACATGGTTGAAGTGACGAGCACTACATGTCCAGTCTTGATCCGAACAAGCTGTGGAAGAATGAACTAGCACCTGCAGCTAGCAAGCATCAAGGTTCAATTATAAAGTTTGCATGAAGGACCATTCAAGACTCAAGATCAAGCTTGAGAAGACTTATAGATAGGAATCTTATAACTCATAGTTGACAGGCTTAGTTAGTCTTTTTCATTTTTTGATTTTGATGTAATAAAAGGACCGCAGAACGTCACCTCAATCGACTCTCCACCTCGGAATACTCCGTTACTGTTCCTACTTCTGAACTATACGTAGCCTGATTCCTTTAGAGCTAAGGATATGTAGACAGATCAGATACCAGGACTCAGTCACATTCTCCTTTCTCTTAGTTTTTGGTCTCTCTAACTAATGGTCGGGTAAAAAAAACCTATCTCATCGTTCTTCTTCTGAAAATACAAAATATATGATTTTTGACCTTCCTCAAGATTTTATACATTTTAGCGTAAAATATTAGTGTAGGTCTAATATCGCTATTTTAACTAGTTTTGACCCTTTTACTTTATTTTATCACAAATATAAAAATTACAAAATATTTTTTCTTATTTAGCTAATTGATATTTTATTTAGTTACTTTTAATTTGTCTACCTTTCATAAAATTAAAAAATATACAAAACTAATTTAATTATTTAGTATTTGGTTTTATTCTGATAATTTATTTTAATTAGGAATTATTTCATAATTTTATAGTTTTTGTTTTTAGGAATTAATAGTTTTAATCTAATAGAGTTAAAGGGCCACTTTTAAAGGTATATTTGGCCAAAATTTGGCCCAATTCGGATCTAGCCCTTAATTCCCAAGCCCATAATTCCTAAGCTCATACGCCCCTAACTTAAAAAGAACCCTAAAACCATAGAGTCTTGGAGATCAGCCATTTGTTGAGACTTGGCCAGACCCCACCCTTCTTCTTCTTGGCACCCTACACCAAAAAACCCTAGATCTCCAAGACCTCATCTCTATCTCCATACACACACCCATAACCTACAACAGCGCTGTCACGACCTAGTTCACCCTCCGTGAACATGTCGTGATGACACCTAGTCCCTACAACTAGGTAAGCCTAACAATGCGGAATCTATACAGCTTGCAAAAAACAAACTAACTCGCGGAAGCAAACAACTAAAAATTTACTGTATATAAGTGCCACTTGGCATAATACAACCCATATTATGAAATCCAAAACAAACTCCCAAAACCTGGAAACTCACAAGAAACACAGGCTAATAGAAAGGAAATACACTACTCTAACTCTAGAATGTCTACACAACCGAAAGAAAGGAAAGTCATATACTAAAGCTAGAATAAGATAGAGACTTCTGGTCTGCGGACGTGGAAGATATACCTCAAAGTCTCTGCTAGATCTCTCCTTCGCGAGGATAGTACGCCTTGGTGGAGGTACCTGGAGTTGCACATGAAAAACATGCGCAGAAGGGGCATGAGTACACCAAAGCGGTACTCATTAAGTGCCAAGCCTAACCTCGGTTGGGTACTGACGAGGAAGGTCAGGGTCCTACTAAGATAAAATAAAACATAAGGTTGACAATAGTATGAAATAAACAGAGATAACGAGATACAACTATTGAGTAAATCGGATTACACAAAAATTAATACGGAAAAAATAAGATAAAATAGAGTAAAACAGCTCAATACCAACACCAATAATGAGGATCTCCCAGGATATTGTCCTGTAGCCCATTTTATCAATTTGTCCGAGGAGCTCCCGGGATATCGTCTCGTAGTCCACCGTATGAATATATCTGATGGAACTCCCAAGATACCATCCCGTAGTCCAACTATCAATGTACATGGGATCTCCCGGGAATCTAACCCCGTAGACCCAAAGTAAATGAGCAGGGGGATCTCCTGAGAATCTAACTCGTAGTCCCAAAGTATAAGTGTAGGGGAATCTCCCGGGAATCTAACCCGTAGTACCAAAGTAAATTAGCAAGGGGATATCCTGGGAATCTAACCCGTAGTCCCAAAGTAAATGTGCAGGGAGATCTCCCGGAATCCCACATCCGTAGTCCCAATATAATTGCGCAACCAAAATTAGAGAATATTCAGAAACGAAGTACAACAATACAAGCCACAGATAGCTCTAACTTAGCATGCTCCACGTAATGCAATTAAGGCAAATTAAGCAAGTAGGCAATTTGGATCAACTAAACATGCTTTTCTAGACTAGCACAGAATATAACTGCAGGTAGAATAAAGCAAGTACGAAAGAAACTCAGTTCAAAGATTTTTAAGTAAAAATTCGGGTTTTCAACAATTAGCTCAACTACGCGCTCGTCACCTCATGTACAAGGAATTCAATTACCAAATATCACATCCTAAGGGAAAATGTTCCCCACATAAGGTTAGACAAGTTACTTACCTCGAACAAGTGCAAGTCAACCTGAAACCACGCTCTTGCCACGAGTATCTGACTCCTAATGTCTCAAATCTATTCAATTAAATTGCATATTGTAAATAATAATTCAAGTAATTGATTCTACAATTAAATTCTAATCTAATGCGCGAAATTGTGTAAAATGACCAAAATTTCCCTCGTGCCCACGTCTCGGAATCGGGTAAAAATTATATTTCCAGAAACCTTGCACTCTCACGAGTCTAACCATACTAATTTTATCAAATTCTGACATCGGATTGTTCTTCATATCTCAAAAATTCATTTTTTTGAAGTTTCTACAATTTTCTCCAAATTTTCACCCCAAATCACGAATCAAATGGTGAATTCAATGATAGATTCATGTATTCTAGTCAAATCCGAGTTAGAATCACTTACCCCGATGAATTTCTTGATAAACCTTCGAAAAATTGCCAAAATCCGAGCTCCATAGGTCAAAATATCAAATAAAACCCAAAACCTCGTATTTATAAAGTACCCCACGGATTCCACCTATGAGGACCACACAAAAACGACCGTGGTCCACGCAAAAACAACCGCGGCCGTGCAGGTTTTGCTCTCGAGTGACATGATTTAGTATTTTGGCCATAACTTTTGCTACAGATGTCCAAATTATGATATCTTTATCTTTCGGGAAACAAGATACAAAGCGATACAACTTTTATTTTTAACTCATCTCAAAATGCATTGTAGATCAAAAGATATGAGCTTCTGAAGTAGGACCAGCAGGCAGGTTCTTCACCGCGGTCGCGCCCCTGTTTGTGCAGTCCGTGCGATGCCTATCGCGGCCGTGCCCGCTTTTGTACGGTCTGCTCTGCACTCACCGCGGGTGCACTTCTTTTTGTGCGGACTGCGTGGGTGAGTTCTGAGGCCCGCAACCCTTCTGGACCTACTATAGCTATGATTTTTGGCATAAAACATCCCGTAACCTACCCAGAACTCACCCGAATTGTCGGGACTTCAAACCAATTGTAACAACACTTCCTAAAACCTCATTCAAACTTTTTCCATTCATCAAAACACTTCAAACTATATCAATTCTCTCAAAACACATCTGATTCAATCCTAAGTTTCTAAAATCTTCTGAAACACGATTTTGATAAAAAATCCAACGAAATCACGTTCGAATGACTTGAAATTTTTTTACACATATCCCAAATCACCTAACGAAGCTACAGAAACTCTCAGAATTCCATTCCGACCCTTGGATCAAAATCTCACCTATCAACCGAAAATCACCAAAATACTAACTTCGCCAATTCAAGCCTAAATTAGCAACGGACTTCTAAAATTCATTCCGAACACACTCCTAACCTCAAAATCACCTAACAGATCTAACGAAACCATCAGATTTCCATTTTGAGGCCGTCTTCACACTATTCCAACTACGGACCATTTTCCAACACTTAAGCTCTCATTTAGGGACTGTATCCCAAAACTCTCCAAAACTCAACACTGAATATCCCGGCAACCCAAAATAGAAAAAATGAACTTAGGGGAAACAATTAATAGGGGATCAGGGCGTAAATTTCAAAAATGACCATCTGGGTCGTTTCATTTTGCCCATCTCCTCCTCTAAAAAAACTAGTGGATCTCTCTCTTACAACTCCGCCCAGCGACTCCTCGCTGGAAACCAACCCCACCGGAGAAACTAGCCGCACCACACACAAGACCAGTGGCCATGGCTTGAACCGCCAGTGACAAACCTTACTCTCTCCTCTCTATGGCTAGAGCTTCAGCCAACAACCAGATAATCCAACGACCCTTTTACTCATAATCTTCAAGCTTAGAGAACCCCAATAAAATGAGCTGCTGCTTCTTTACCTTGCCCTAAATGACCCTTCAACTTCTCCTCTCACCAAGCCAGCGACGAACTTGCCAAAAAATGCCGCGAAACACACATGAAGCCAACAAACGACCCCTGATTCTAAATAACCAAGAGAGAGACGCCTGCCTTTCCCCTCTGACCAGTGACACCGTCAGCCACAAAAGCAACAAACACACATACAGACAGAGAGTCAAAAAATATAGTTTATGCCTTCGATTTTAACTCATGGAGTTCATTTGAGTTGAAAATTGTTTTGTGTTCGGGTTGATTTGAGGTTGTTGTATGAGATTTTCCATCTGAGGTTTGGATTTCATTCTTGCTTGCGGATTTTGAAAAATCAAGGATCAGTTCATGTATCTCACTCTTTATTTCAAATTGATATAAAATTTGATTGATTATCTGATTCGTGTTTTCCGTGTTGGTCTATGTTGTAAAATGAATTGGAGCTTAGTTTGTTGTTAGATTCTCGTTTCTTTGGTGCTTGTTATTCTCTGTTGGGTAGTGAATTATTGGTTTGAGAATGAGGCATAAGAGCTTGATTTATTTAATCTAATTTTACACTTAAAAAAATATAAGTAGAATTTGGTTTAAACTCATTTAAGCAGAAGTGGATCGTGGATGATAAAATTAATGGGATTTACGTTTAAGGTGATTTGTTTTGTTTATCTGAAACTTAGGAACACAATGATGAACATTATAGTTTTATTTAGGTGCTTTAATTAAATAAACCATCATGATTATAGGTACGGTTCCCATGGCATGGTCACGATACGTTAATCTCAATTCGGGTGTGCATTTCATGTGACCCAGTCATAATTTCGATTAATAATAAAATTAAACATCTTGTAGATTGTGGTATGGTTCTCGTGATGCAGTTTGCAATGTGTACCAAAACGGCAAGGGACCGACAAGGGTTTTTCAACTTTAAAATCGAAAGTAAGGTCGCATGACCCGGGAACGCACTCTTCAATACGTGGCTCCACCAGAGTTTTATCACCGGCCAGTTGTGATAGAGAGGCTTTTCCTTTTGCGGAACGATTTTTGATGTTTCGCCATTGTTATATGAGTTCAAACAAAGAAGAAGGTGAAAACTGTTGTTTAAGAAAAACTTAGCAAACGGGATTTGAAGAACCTACAGAATTGAGAAGCTTGAATGGAGTAGAAGAGTTTTTGAAGATTAGAAGAAATTTTGAGAATAAAGCTTGAGAAAATTATGAAGATGATCTATTTATAATATCTTCTATGACAGTTTGAAACACTAATAGCCGACATCAACTGGCACTAACTAATGATATTGAAAACTGTACAGAGGCGACGCTTCAGTCGCCTCCATCACTTGTATCACGAGGGTGATGTCATAGTTGGTCGAGGCACAAAATCGAAGGCTCGGTTCGTTTCTTCTTATTACACTCCAAGAAATAAATGGACTATCTGTATACGGTCAAAATCAAGCCTACTTGATTATGCTATTTGATCGAGACAAGGGAGTTGCATCGGGGAAGCCTCATAATGAATCAAACCTGAGCTCGAAGATGAGGCATCGAGTCCAAAGATCGAAGTATCCCTTGAGACCGAGGCCAGCAACAATCGAGATTAAGCATGACCGACTTCGAGTGAAGTGCAATAATAGAAAAGCGAGATATCCGTAACTGGTCGAAGATCATGGCGGAAATCTCGGAGCAGATCAAATCAAGAGCGGTTATTTGTATAAATCATGAGATTTACTTCCGTAATTAGAATTATACTATAATTAGGATTCCTCTAGTATATAAAGGGGGTTCCCATCATTGTAACCATCTTACATTTATGCTGATCAAGGGAATATAACATTTCTATCTATGTTTTATCAACCGGTTGTTCTTAAATTATTTTTACTTTGCTAAGCTCGAAGGTTCATCAGCTCGAGGGCATCGTTCAAGCATTTGGTTTGTTTTACATTCTTGTTGATTTCCATCACTTATCTTTAAGTTAATCAATTAATATTAGGAGAATTCACGTACCCTTAAAATCACATTATAAGTTTAATTGTCATCCAGTTCTTAGGGTAAACAATATGTCTTATAGTTTCCGAGGATTTCTTACACATAGGACAAGTAGCATCAATAATGTTCATACCAAAACGATGGAGATGAGATCTAAAATAAATTAAATCTTCCATAAGAAAAACTTATTCATAGTCGGGCATCCCAGCTTCCAAATCCAAGCAAACTTGGTTAGTGTTAAAGGCTTCATGGGCATCAATTAACATATAGCAAAACTTTGTGGTGAAGTAACCACTACTATTACCACCACATCCACATGGGGATGTCACTTTTTAAGTGCATATAAACATTGTTGTCTTATCATAATCCTATAACTTAGAAAGAAAGAAAGAAAGAAGGAAGAAAAAGAGATACTCCCCTCGTTTTCTTTTTCATATTAAATTTTTATGTTGTACTCCCCTTAAGAAATTATTGATTAATTATTTATTTTACTAAATTGTTCTTATCAATGTTACTTTCAAAATCTAGAAATTTGACTACTAGAACTCCAGTTAGTTTGGAGAATGGTTACTTAATGATAAGAATAAAATTGAGAAAACATAATCTATTCTCTTTTTGTATGTTAAAATGAAGAAGTAAAAAAGGGGAAATGTCACGACCCAACCCCAATCCGGTCGTGATGGTGCCTCACGTGAAGACAAGGCCAGCCAACCAATCCATTTCGCCCTTTTTCCAGAATAGTTAATATTAATAAACAGTTTTAGCACGATTAAATAAACACAGTCTAATCAAAAGATTTTTTTATAAAATGCGGAATACAATCAATACCGGGGTGTCACAAGTCACGAGCATCTATTAGAGTATAAATATAACTACAAGGTCTGAAATATACGAAATAGGACTGATAAACAAAAGGGAGAAAAGCGGTACTGCGAACGCTGACAGTCACCTCACTTACTCCGATAACTCTGCCTCCGATCAGTCAAAAATCGCTATTGGGTGCAAAAATACCTGCATCTGCATACACGGTGCATGGAGAAAAGTGAGTACTCCAACTCAGTGAGTAATAAAGGTAAATAACAACTGAGCAGTAAGAAATTACGTAAAGCAGACCGACATGCTGTATAGAAGCAGTGTAAAACCTTTTGAGAAAAGTAGTGAAGCTGTGAAATCTTTAGAAATATCTTAGCTCAGTTTAAACTTCTTTGAAAATGACTTTTTTGATAGTTACGCAATGAATGCAAAACAGTTAGTGCCAATAAGCACAGAAAATCGCCCCTCGGGCACAAATACCATAGTATAACAAGTAAATATGAAAAACACATAAAGGTCTGCCCTTCGGGCAATATCTCAGAACAGTACTAGCCCCTCGGGCTCACTCTTAGAATAGTATCATCCCCTTAGGCTCACTCTCAGCCCCTCGAGCTCACTCTCAGAACAATGGGTACCCTCACTCACTATGGGTGTGCAGACTCCGGAGGGGTCCCTTACAGACCATTCGCTATATCAAGCCACCTCGTAGCATCATCTCTCGGCACATGACCTCACATCACTCAAGCCACCTCATGGCGTATAAATGTATATCAGGCCCTCGGCCTCATATCACTCAATGTATCCTCACATATGGCCCTCGGCCTCACTCAGTCAGATATCATCACAAGCCTTTCGGGCGTTTGTAAACCAGTAGTTCTCAGGCCAAAACATCATTTCGAAATATCATTTAAGTTTCAAATCTGAGTAAAAATGGCTAAGTTTGTAAAACAGTAGATATCGAAAGGACTGAGTTCAAGTAATAAGTCAAAACAATGAGGAAATAGTGATAAAAATCCCCGAAGGGTTCAACTAGTTGGCATGAAGCCGAAATATGGCAATCAGCCTAAATCATGATGATAACAAACAAGTTTCAGTCAAATACGCGGTAAAATCATCAATCAGGACAGACCGAGTCACAATCGCCAGTAGTTAAAGACCCCATGCTCATCATTCAGCACGTGTCTCACCTCAATATAGCACTACGATGTTCAGGATATCATTTATAATCATTACTCATCTCGAACCGACGAAATCTCTAGCTCACGACGCCTTTGCCTCTCAAATTGGCCTCCACGAGCATCAAATCTATCAAAAAATAGAACGAATACGTCACAATATGCTAAGGGAACAAAGCCCAAGCGAAATCAATCAATAACAGGCACAACTTCCAAAATTACCAAACTCGAGCCCATGGCCCACTTCTCGAAACTCAATTTTTTTTACATCAACGGGTTCCTTATCCTCCCACGAGTTCATACATACCAAAGTTCTTAATTCCGACCTAAAATGGTCCATCAAATCCTAATTCAAAAGTTTAATTTCTCAAGCCCCATCTCTTCAATTTTAGGCTTAGTTTCCATGAATTTCTAGGTGGATTTCACCATATAATCGATTTCAAGACCAAAATTCTTACCTTAAGTCATTTCCCCTTGAATCCCCCTTTAGTCACCTTCAAAAATCTCTCAAAATGCTCAGCTATGGAGGAAAAATGACTTAAAATCGCGGATGAAATGTTTTATAAACTTTCTGCCCAGTTCTGAAATTCCTTCATCGCGTTCGGGACCACTGCCTCCCGAACGCGAAGCACATCTTTTAATTTCCCAAAAATAACCCTTTGCGAACGCGACATACTCCAGCGAACGTGATGCTTTATTTCCCAGGCCTACGCGAACGTGACTCACCTGATACGAATGCGAAGATCAAATCCACTGGACCCCCAGCCCTTATACGTGAACGCAACAGCCTTACGCGAACGCGAAGGAAAAATTTCTTTCCTTCTAAATTCTTTCTACACGTTCGCGACTCACCCTGCTCGAACGCAAAGGGTTAATCTCTCCAATACCTAAACTCCCAAAATCTGCAACTTTTAGACTTAGAAAATGGTCCGATTGACCACCCGAAAATTACTTGAGGCCCTTGGGACCTCAACCAAAAGTACCAAAACATCCTAAAACCTCATTCAAACTTGTTCCAATCATCAAAACACCTCAAACAACATCAAATCCACCAATTCACATCAAATTCAAGCCTAAGTTTTTTTAAAACTTCTGAAACACACTTTTGATAAAAAACCCAACCAAACCATGTTTGAATGACCTGAAATTTTGCACACACATCCCAAATGACATAAAGAAACTACGTAAACTCTCAAAATTCCATTCCGATCCTCGGATTAAAATCTCACCTACCAATCGGAAATTGCCAAAATACTAACTTCGCCAATTCAAGCCTAATTCTACACCGGGCCTCCAAAACCAGTTCCGATAACAATCCTAAGTCATAAATTACCTCCCGAAGCTAATCGAACCATCGAAACTCACATCTGAGCCTTCTATCACATAAGTCAACATCCGGTTGACTTTTTCAACTTAAACCTTCTTAAAAGAGACTAAGTGTCTCATTTTTTACCAAATCCACTCCGAACGCAAAACTACTCAACTTGATCACATAAAACATGGATAACGAAGCATAAAGAAGTAGGAATAGGGGAAATGGAGCGGTAAGTCATGAGACGACTGGCTGGGCCGTCACATCCTCCCCAACTTAAACAAGCGTTCATCCTCGAACGTGCACAGTGTTGTTCCAAAACCAGCAAATCACTGAATAACCTTACCATGCATATACCCCGGGGGTGATCCCACGTCACCATATATCATATATGTCCGATAACATATTGTAAATGAAATTTCACAACCCAATCTAGCCCATAAACCTTAGAACCTCATTTCCATTTCCGAATTCATACACAAGATCAGAACCTCACATCTATATTCAGAATAAGCCTGAACCAGCTGTAATAACCCATACCTGCAACCTCATGTGCAATTCCCTAATATACTACATAACTCAAATACCTGTAGTGATAATTTCCATTCACAACAGTTGCATACAATGCCGGAATACTGGTAAAAAACCTCTTAACTAAAGTGCCATTCCAACACTTTCATATACTACCAACGATAGATGATATACGCGATAGACCACCACCATTCCTCAGATCGACCATTCACGAAGTCACTTCTCTTTTGGCAAATTCCATAGCAATTTTATATCCGAACCTCGATATTATCCTTCCAACAAGTTGAAATTAAATCAGTTAGTATTCATTAATGATCCTAACAATCTCCTCTAACCCAACACACTACTCTGGTGACATGACACATCAATACAAGCCTAAGCCACAACTTGAACAATACGGGCATAATAAGCAACATACCCAAATCATGAAAAATGACTAAAATGAAATAGTTGTACCTCAAGCTCACCAGTACCACCACAACATAGGGCTGAGAACCCGTCTCACATAATAGAAATAGAACACACAAATCTAACCGGCAAGGTCATATCTCTACCTAGCTTCGCTGTAATGCACGATCCCATCAAATACCGCTCCACATGAAACACCTCAAGTCACTATGCTAGAAAGTGACAACCATGCACAATTTGATGTTTGGAACCCAAAGAAAGTCATTACACCCATGGTAAAACAAATAGCATATACCACACAAACCCGATAGGACATGACTGATACATTATTCAGCGAGCAACACCTAATTACTCTTACCGCTTGACTTCCACTATGAAACCCCATATGTGCCCGTAACCAATAAATCACAACACCTCGCAACACAGAAAGGCAACTCATTCATCTCACCAAATTACTAATAATCTCAATAACAGTCGAATAAACATATCCCTCGACAATACAATTCAGAGCCAACCAAGCCGACTCAAGTTACAACATGCATCTACATTGGCCTGCCAACGAACTCCTTATCAAGGACACCTGAAGTTGCTCCTTCCACTCCCATAACTTAGACGATGTCATACGATATGGTGCCTGGCATCAAACCGATATCAAAATCAACAACCTTGCCCGGTGATATGCCCGACCACAAGAAGCACATCTGAAAAGTCCCTCACCACCGGAATTGAATCAATGGTATAAGACTCTACACTAACATCTGTCACGAAATCTAAATAAGAGGGACAATCTTTCCCAACCGTCTGCTGTGTCTTAGAAATATAAAACCACCCTACTAGGACATAATCTGTCGCAATTTGCCACTCCACCCGCGACATTCCCGGCATGGTCAACAGCGCCACCTTGAGGCAATAGTCCATAATGACACAACACAAAGACAACCAGTCTGAACCAAATATCACTTCCAAATCCAACATACCAAGCATAAAAGATCTGCTCGGGTCTCCAGACCCTGATAGTCACTAGACAACTAATACACGTGACTCATAACAACAATGTAGCCTGAACATGAGAACTCCGAGTCTCCAACTCCATATAGCACAAAAATTACCATACCTGATCCTAAATTCCACCGCCTGAATACATATCACACCTCAAGTACCCATTCATTCCACGAAAGATATTCTAAAATTCCCATGTGCCATCAAGGAAACTCGAATATCAACAATCGATCTAACAAGAGAGTGCTGCATTACTATCAACTTAATCACATTGCCTTTTCTAAAACATATACCCTCATAAAATCATTATGATTAGCAATACCATTTCCTTAATCATCTGAAGATCATTCACCCTAATCATCTGAAGCTCATTTCTCTAATCACCTAAATGAATTTTATGACTTTCCATTCAGAACTGAACCGTAATCTTTCACACGCAAATCGCAATCCTCCACAACATATCGCATATACCATACTGTCCTAGGATAACATGAGAACATCATCTCCCTTCCGAGCCACAACATCTATGTACTAAACTAGTCAAAAACTTTCCATTGGTCCCACCTAGAAGAAAATCACTATACATCCCATGCTCTGCATGCCCATAGAAAATATACATCTCCAAACTATAGTAAAGACCATCAAGGACTCTTCGAATTCCCTTTGCACAAATCAGACCTACCAGGACTGAATCCTTCTAACTCGACCAAGCTAAGCAAGCTGTCAAAACCTAAGAGCATTGCCGAAAAATACCTGTAGGAACTCATTACCTCAAACACACACGAGGAACAAATCATATCATTACCATACCGGTCTGGTCTACTGCCAAATTACCCCATCTATCTAAATTTCCTTTTGATTCATCTTCAATTTGATATTTCCTTTTTGCTATAGTACCACAATCCTTAACTCAGACTTATCACACAGAACCAAGCATAAAGCCACACTGTCTAAGGCTCATACGTTGCTAAATATTTTCTTAAACATTCCCAGAAATATCACATTCCAGAATACTTTACTCTGAAGAACTTCACGCGAATCTAAATCCGTTACCTTTACTTTCCTGATACCGATACATGGAATCCCATAATTAACATAGAAATACCACAAGTCTTGACCTCTTCCAATGAAAACTCAGTTTCTAACCACGTATATAACTTTAAAACACCTGATTGTTACATGTATAATCTTGAACACATTAGAACCATTCTCGAGAGTCATTTACTCTATTTATATAGCAATTAGCCTGATTAAACGAACAGAACACTTGTGCCTTATTAGCACTCTGACACCGCATGATACGACCTCATCCCAATACAAACAAGCATTTTCCTGCTCTATGCACTGAGCATTCTTTACCAACAACAACTTAAGACATCATGCGATTCTCACACACCTATGAAGCACCATATAACCTTGTCAAAATTTTACTTCAGTTGAGCCATCCTCGACTTCAATCTCCGTGAGCCATCACTAACTCACCAACACGCCTAAAACTGGAACCAACATAGCACCAAATTGTGCAATCAACTTAATCAATAACAAAATCCCCCACTTGGCTCGAAGCCATAGATCAAAACACACCCAATAACTCATAACACATATACTCTATTGCTGCCACAATATCATAGTGAGATTAAACTCAATCCTTCATAAGCTCGTGAAACACAGACCATCTGGTATTTTAAATCTTTTGCAAATTTTGCATTCATCCTTGCAACTGACAAGCTCACTCTCTAGGCGACCCAATTTAGATTTTAACACATATTCTTCACTTGTAAATGAGATCTTCTAATAGACAACATAAGGATCACACAACCTTAGAACACTCCACAGGAGATAACCCACCTACTTTGCCTCCAACTAACATTTCTGTATACATTCCACCATCACAAGCATTATGCAGTCACTTGATCTTCCTGAGTTTGGACTCATACCGCAATATGAAATTTACTTCACTCCCAACTAAGAACATGGAAATATTCTTTACACACCCATAACTTGGGATATACCTCGAATCAAGATAGACTTCAAGCATCTAATAGTTCTTCTATCATTCAACAGACCCTTCTTGTCGCTTCCAAATCATATGGATACACCTCGCAGTACTAACATACTCATCACATAGCCACAACTGTCATTTCCACTAACAGGGACACCACCAAACATATAATTTCAAAAACACTTTTTCACACAATCAGCACCTCGGTGCTCAAGTCATAGGCAAAGATCCGGCCTCAAGTCCTCCAGACTGGCCCAACATAAACTCACAGAGATCACATCTTGCCCCTCGATCGGGGAATCACAATTCATCAGGAACATCTGATACTGAGCGCTCATGTGCACATGCAAACACGTGGAAGGAATTGTAAGAGTTACTTTTCAAGCTGAATCAAGGACACACAATAAGAATTCAAGAATGTGATGTTTTCTTAAAGGTTCTGCAGCCTCTCAAGGATAAATACGGACGTCTCCGTACCGATCCACGAGACTCTACTAAACCTGCTCATGACTCGTGAGACCTATGTAACTTAGGCTCTGATACCAACTTGTCATGACCCAACCCCGATCCGGTCGTGATGGCGCCTATCGTGAATACAAGGCTAGCCAACCAACCCATTTCACCCTTTTTAGAATAGTTAATATTAATAAACAGTTTTAGCATGATTAAATAATCACAGTCTAACCAAAATATTTCTTTATAAAGTGCGGAATACAACCCAATACTAGGGTGTCTATTAGATATTAATACAACTACAAGGTATGAAATATATGAAACATTACTAATAAACAAAAAGGAGAAAAATGATGATGTGAACACTGGCAGACACCTCTCTTACTCCGATAACTCTACCTCTGATCAGTCAAAACCCTCTATCGGGTGCATAAATACCTGCATCTGCACACACGGTGCAGGGATTAAAGTGAGTACTCCAACTTAGTAATTAATAAAGGTAAATAACAACTGAGAAGTAAGAAACACTTAAAGCAAACCAACATGTTGTATAGGAGTAGTGTAAAACCCTTTGAGAAAAGTAGTGAAGCTATAAAATCTTTAGAAATATCTTAGCTCAGCTTAAACTCCTTTAAAAATGACTTTTTCAACAGTTATGCAATGAATGTTTTTGGCTACGTCCAGAGTTTTGAAGGCGCACAGAATATCTTTCCAGCATTCGCAGGCCGTCACCGTCATTTTGACGGCGAGACACTGACGGGTGATTGAGAAGCCACTTCGTGAAGCTTGTCATAATGATGCACGTTTCGATAAAATTGAATCATTTTGCGATTGGTCATGTTGTTAATGATGGCTATTGGGTTTTGCAAAAGCCATTTATGTTGCCTATAAAGGTGGGTTGAGGCATTCACTTCTCATATTTTCATTGTTCATCTGAGAGTGATTCTGAAGAAACTTTTTCCTCCTGCTAACTCACCTTCATCTTTCTTTCTTTGATTGTGATAACTTTCGTTTTGTCCACCAAAACTTTATTCCTTTCCCATTAGTGAATCAACAATGGCAGGCAATTCTTCCTACGACGCTCTTCCGATGGGTTTTCCGATCAATTCTCCGGTAGTTGAAAGGACATTTCTGACAATGGGAGGTGCAGAACAGGCAGAGACCGGTGAAGTTCCATCGGTTGACGAGATAGTACCTCGACCCGGAGGTCCGGTCATTGATTTCACTGTCGATGGTGGGGAGGATCCGGTGGATGAAGCCCCGTTAATGGGGGAAATTGGGATGGCCCGATTACGGGAATAAGGGGTTATCCCCACCCATTTAGACATCGTTCTTGCTATAAGAGAGGAAGGAGTCTATACCGACTGCAAGGGATACTACGTCTTTTATGCTTATCCCTTCAGGTTGGGGTTTAAGATCCCGCTCCCAATGTTGGTGGTGGATTTCTGTCATTATTACCGGGTATGCCCGATTCAGCTCACCCTTTCTCTCTATAAATTGTTGGCAATATTTATTAATTATGCGGAACTGGCCAGTAGGGTGGTCACGCTGCAACATGTGCTCAGCCTCTACACTCCCCAGAGAGTTCGTGGTACCATGATTCGGGCGTGCCCTTGTGGGTCGAGGGGTCTGACCGCGACACTGGACTATGAGGTCGACCGTCATCCTTTTGAGAATTTCTTTTACATCAGGACTATTCATTTAGTGGTGTGCCCCACTGGGTTCCTAGAGACTTGGAATCATGCACATAAGTTCCTTTATCGTCGAATTCTCTTTTATACTTTTCCTTATGTCTTGTTCCCGTTAGAGTTAATTCATGTCAATTTCGTAGCCAAAAAGTCGTTATCGGCTCCGTTAGCTGGGATACGCGGGTGAGTTGAGGTCGTGCTCCCCCATACTGAGGGGATACGCACGTGGGCATCTTTCTGGAAGAGGCATGGTCGTAGGCCCGCTACAGGTGAGAAGTTGATTTCTTCTTCTGTTCTTCTTTGATTCAGTTTTATTTATCAATTTTGCTTTTCTGTAACAGGGAGGGTGCACCATGTCAGGGCCCCTCAGTTGGCCTTTCGACAACTGGGTGCAATTGCTCGGCTTACTGCAGCATCAGTGTCGCACCACGTACCGAGGGTGGCATCAGTTGAATCTTCAGCGACTCCTTCTCTACCACGGGCCACACTTCGAGACGATGGGCCATCGGGGATTGTGCGCCACTCAAGCCACCTCGTGGCATATAAATTTATCTTAGGCCCTCGGCCTCATATCACTCAGTGTATCCTCGCATATGGCCCTCGGCCGCACTCAGTCATATATCATCACAAGCCCCTCGGGCATTAGTAAAACAGTAGTTATCAGTCCGAAATATCATTTAAGTTTCAAATCTGAGTAAAAGTGGCTGAGTTTGTAAAATAATAGATATTAACAAGACTGAATTCAAGTAATAAGTCGAAATAGTGATAAAAATTCTCGAAGGGTTCAAATAGTTGGCATGAAGCCCAAATATGTCAATCAGCCCAAATCATGATTATAACAAATAAGTTTCAGTTAAATATGCGATAAAATAATCAATCGGGACGGACTGAGTGACAATCCCCAATAGTAAAAGAACCCACGCTAATCATTCAGCACATGTCTCACCTTAAAATAGCACTACGATGTGCAATTCAGGGTTTCAAACTCTCAAGATATCATTTACAAGCATTACTCACCTTGAACCGACGAAATCTCTAGCTCGCAATGCCTTTGCCCCTCAAATCGGCCTCTATGCGCATCAAATCTATCAAAAAACAGAACGAATATGTCATAATATGCTAAGAGAATAAAGCCCAAGCAAAAATAATCAATAACGGGCATAACTCCCGAAGTTACAAAAACTCGAGCCCTGGGCCCACTTCTCAAAACTCAGAAATTTTTATATCAACGGGTTCCTTATCTTCCCACAAGTTCATACATACAAAAAGTTCTTAATTCCGACCTCAAATGATCCGTCAAATCCCAATTCAAAAGTTCAACTTCTCAAGCCCTAGCTCCTCAATTTTAGGCTTAGTTTCCATGAATTTTTAGGTGGATTTCACTATATAATCGAGTTTCAAGACCAAAATTCTTACCTCAAGTCGTTTCCCCTTGAATCCCTCTTTAATCATCTTCAAAAATCTCTCAAAATGCTCAACTATGGAGGAAAAATGACTCAAAATCACGGATGAAATATTTTATAAAATTTCTGCCCAGTTATGAAATTCCTTCATCGCGTTCGCGACCACTACCTCGCGAACGCGAAGCACATCTTGTAATTTCCCAAAAATAACCCTTTGCGAACGCGACATACTCCATGCGAACGCGATGCTTTATTTCCCAAATCTACGCGAACACGACTCACCTTATGCGAACTCGAAGATCAAATCCACTAGACCCCCATCCCTTATACGCGATTGCGACAGCCTCACGCGGACGCGTAGCACCAGCTCCCAGCCTTATGCGAATGCGAAGCCACCTATGCGAACGCGAAGGGAAAATTTCTTACCTACCAAATTCCTTCTATGCTTTCGCGACTCACCCTACGCGAACACGAAGGGTTAATCTCTGTAACACCTGAACTCCCAAAATCTGCAACTTTTAAACTTAGAAAATGGTCCAGATTGACCACCCGAAACTCACCCGAGGCCGCCGGGACCTCAACTAAAAGCACCAACACATCCTAAAACCTCATTCAAACTTGTTCCAATCATCAAAACACCTCAAACAATATCAAATCCACCAATTCACATCGAATTCAAGCATAAGTTTTTCTAAAAAATTCTAAAACACGCTTTTGATAAAAAAACCCAACCAAACCACGTCCGAGTAACCTAAAATTTTGCACACACATCCCAAATGACATAATGAAACTACAACAACTCTCGGAATTCCGTTCTGACCCTCGCATCAAAATCTCACCTACCAACCGGAAATCGCCAAAATACTAACTTCCCCAATTCAAGCCTAATTCTACATCGGACCTCCAAAATCACTTCCGATCATACTTCGAAGTCATAAATCACCTCCCGAAGCTAACCGAACCATAGGAACTTACATCCGAGCCCTATAACACATAAATAACATCCGGTTGACTTTTCCAACTTAAACCTTCTTAAAAGAGACTAAGTGTCTCGTTTCTTATCAAATCCACTCCAAACGAAAACTAATCAACTTGATCATATAAAATACGGATAACGAAGCATAAAGAAGAAAAAATGGGAAAACGGAGCGGTAACTCTTTAGACGACTGGCCAGGTCATCATAGAAAATCTATTTTTTTTTATACTCCACAAGTAAACAAGGGTTTCAATGAGTAATATAGTAATTCTATTTGTAGTAACAGATGAGTGGCGAGAGGAATGGAGGGAAGATAAAGAAAGATTGTTAAATTAAATATGGTAATAATTAATGAGTTAGGGATTGATGGTTAGTTTGTTAATTTTTCATTTTATTTTTAATAATCGTGATGTTCAGACTAGTTTACATGAACATAGACTAATTATACGGGATATCTGCTATTTTCCACCACTAACAGATGCACCAGGTAACTCTGTTCGTAATCAAAAACTTGAACAGACAAGAAGAAACCGTCTAATATTTTTGCTTCCGCTAAAATTTGAACAGTTCATCAATTGATATGTTATGATTTTTTTTAAAGCTAATTGTAGAAGTAGAGACGTAAGCCTAAATCCCCAAAATGTTAAAGAAACTTTCACATCAGTATTTATTCCAATTATAACTAAAAGTAGCACTAAAAAGAAAAGAGACTAATTAAGGAAGGAGTCTTTAATTTATTGGAGCCTGTACGTCATACTTACAAGTATATTTCTGATGATAGGTCTGCCTATTATCCGCAGGAATTTTTTGGATTTTTTTTTGAACTTGAAAAGGAATTACATTATACTCTCTCTGTTCCAGTTTACGTGAACCTATTTTCTTTTTGGTCCGTTTTAAAAAGAATGAACCCTTTCTAAATTTGGTAACAATTTAGCTTAAAGTTAGAGTTCTACCATTAATGTGAAGCTTTTATAACCACACAAATACTCTGGGCCCCATCTAAACTTGTTTAGAACCACAAATACCAAAAGTCTTCATTTTTTTCTTAAACTCCGTACACAGTCAAACAGGTTCACATGAATTAGAATGGAGAGACTATATAACATAGTAGTGCTGGAGCCCGTTAACATTGTCATTAGTACATATGCCTTTATAGCCTACCATTATGCCTCGCAAGGCACTATCATTCTCTAGAGCAGCTAAACGTTCACATTGGTCACTAGAATAGTTCCTAGCATATACATACCCATCCCGATCCTTGTCATATACATCTACAACAAGTTCAGGTGGTAAAATAAAAGTACATAATTTATTGTAGCTAGTTTTTATTAACATTGCTTTTGCCAAAACATGTGCGACCATATTTCCTTCACGGAAGCTATGCTTCAATAATATTGTCCCCTGCATGGATGCCTCCTCCATTAACAACCTATATTTGTAAATTAATTTATTGTTAGTAGGGTAATCTTCACTTATGATGTGTATGACCTCAGTGGCGTTAGTTTCCACTTCTACTAGAAATATATGTTCCTTGATAATTAATTGTAGTGCATGCCAAAGAGCTTGGAGTTCCATTTGTATTGGTGTGGTTGCTTGGATTTTCTTAAAAAAAATCCTCTCTTCCATTTCCCCTTAGAATTACGAACTACTCCACTGATGCCTCCATCCAGATAGTTGCTTTTGAATGCACCATCTATGTTGACATTGAACCAATCTTTTAGTGGTCGCTCCCATTTGACATTTATCCTTATGACCTTGTTATAAGTATTATTCTTGGCTGCAAGCAGAGTGTATTCTGTTGCTTGGTCAATAATTTTTTAAACTTTGATGTGGGAGGTTAGGTTGTTGATGTTATTATGGTTCCTGTTGTTCCAAATATCCCAAACAGCATATGGTAGAACCTCTTTTTAAGTTATGTAAGCCAATGAAATTTTTGGAGTTGTGTTTACTAATAACTCCAGCCATAGATTAGCCATCCCATAATTGTTTATGTACACCCCTATGGTTTGCCATATAGTCTGAGCTATGGGGGTGTTCCCAGAAGATGTGGTATATGGATTCATTAATGGCCTTACATATTGGGCATGTTGGATCAATATTAATACCAATTTTATCAAGATAGCCTCTTATGGGTAGTCTCTTATGGTAGAGCTTCCAAATGAACAACTTAATCTTGTTAGAGCAATGTAGCTCCCAAATCCAATTAAAAGTTTGTATTTTTAGTGTTTGGTCATTTATTAGCTTATAAGAAGAGGCTATTGTGAATATACCAATTGAGACTCCAAATGACATCATTTGGGGGAGTATTTGGCAGTCTCGATCAAGAGCATATATACTGTTTGTGACTTGTTTAGGGAGGTCGAACGAAATGTTTTCAAAGTTCCACCCTTTTTAACACAGATATCCTTAATAGTTAACGTATCCTCTTCTTTATTTAAAGGACCTGAAATGATATTACGAAGACTATTAATATTTGAAATCCAATTTGTGTCCCAAACATTCATATGAGAGTATCTATCTACTGGCCACCTAATGCCTTTATGTCATATACTCCAACCCGTTAGGAGGCTTTTCCAAGTTATTGTAGACATCAATTCTCCTTCTTTTTTCCATAAACTCTAATGAGTATTTTAGCCCATAAAGAGTTTGTATTTTTAAGGATTCCCCAAGACAAGAGTGTTAGGAGGGCTAAATTTTTTTATTTAGCTTTCTTGATCCCCAAGCCTCCATTTAACTTAGTGTTTGTGATTGTATTCCATCCAATTAGGTGTAGTTTCCTCCTATCCCTGGTAGTTCCCCATAGGAAGTCTCTCTGTATCTTGTCTATTTCTTGAAGAGTTTTTGTGGGAAGAAGACTTATTTGCATAAGATGGTTTGGCAGTGTATTTAGAGTAGATGTTATTAAGGTGCACCTCCCTGCCATGCTAAGTCACTTAGCATTATAATTATTTAATCTAGCACGCATTTTATCAAGTAATGGATGTCAATCCTTATGCCTAGGGTAGTTATTTAACATTAAAAACCCTATGTAATTACCAAAACTATTATTGATAGTAATCCCAAGCATGTGAGTAGTCGTGTCCTTTATGTGTTTTTGACAGCTTCTAGACATGACCATTGTAGATTTTACTTTATTTATGCATAGACCTGATAGATTGGTAAAATCCTCCCTTCATCTTTTAATAGTATTAAAGGTTTTCTATGTAGCTTCACCCATAAGAGTTAAATCGTCTGCAAAAAATAAATGAGATAGTGGAGGTGTTCTCGGATTGATTTTAATAGGCACCCAATTCCTTATATCTACTTGGTGATTAATACTTTTTGATAGAATATCCATACAAAGTATGAATATGTAGGGTGACATGGGGTCTCCTTGTCGAATCCCATGTGTTGGGGTGAATTCCTTAGTTTGTTACCATTAACAATAATTGAAATTGTACTTGTTGTAGTAACACAAATTAGGATAACGTTACAAATTTTCCTTGAAAATTTAAAAAAATTTAAATGTTTGATAGATATAAGACCATTCCAATTTATCAAACGCTTTTTCCAAATCAAGCTTTAGAACAAAAGTTTTCTTTCCTTTGGATAGATTAAAACTTTTTAGGACTTCTTGGATGATGATTCCATTGTCACTAGCTTTCCTCCCTTTTATAAAACTAGCTTGTTCTATATTGATCAATTGGTGAAGGAAAGGCTTGATTTTGTTGTCGATCACTTTAGCGATCACCTTATAGTTCATGTTACAAAGACTTATTGGTCTGAAATTCCTTAGTGTGTTAACATTTTTAATTTATGGAATTAGTCAAATATTGTAACGAACGACAGGTCGTTTCGAGCCCTAGCACGTCGTTCAATAGTTTGAGGCCATGAGCAGCTTCATTTTAGTTATTGTGACTTATTCGCATAGTCGAAATTTAAATACCGGAAGATCGGAGTTAAACTTAAATAAAAATTCTTATTTGAGAAGCTTAAAGTTAAAAGAATAAAATAGGATTGGATCTCTGAGTAAATGACCTCAGAATCGGGATTTGAAGGTTCCAGTAGGTTCGTATTATGATATCGGACTTGGGCATATTCCCGGATTGGGTTTTGAATGACCCGGGAGCATTTTGGCTCCTATTGTGGAAGCTAGCATTTTGGAAGAAATTTCATAAGTTTATTTTGAAGTGCATTTCAGTGTTATCGATGTCCGTTTGGGATTCTGAGACTGCGAATAGCTCCGTATGGTAATTTTGAAGTTGGGAGCACGATCGGAAGTGAATTCGGAGGTCCGTAGGTCATTTTGAAGCCATTTGGCTAAAGATAGAAATTTGAAGGTTTTTGAGGAATTTTGACCCGAGGTTGACTTTTTGATATCGGGATCGGAATCCAATTTCGAAAGTTGGAGTAGGTGCGTAATGTCAAATATGACTTGTGTGCAAAATTTGAGGTCAATCGGACGTGATTTTATAGGCTTAAGCATCGAAAGTAGAAGTTGGAAAGTTCAAGTTTATAAAGCTTGAATCGGGGTATAATTCATGATTTTAGTGTTAATTGATGGGATTTGAAGCCTCGATCAAGTCCGTAATATGTTTTGGAACATGTTGGTATGATTGGTTGGGTCCCGGGTGCCTCGGGTGGACTCCGGATGGTTAATAGATAGAATTTGGGTTAAAAACTGTTGCTGGTTGCTGGTATCTGGTTTCCTTCTTCGCGAACGAGAAGAGGAAAATGGGAGGCTTCAGGTTTTGGCCTTCAAGAATGCGAAGAGGAAGTCGCGAACGCGGAGGGGCGGGTTGAGCTACTACGTGAACACGAGGAAGGGATCGCGAACGCGTAGAAGGAAAAGGTGGTCCTGGGGTCTTTGGCCTACGCGAACGCGAGGCCTTGTATGCGAACACAAGGCCTTGTACGCAAACGCGAAGGTCTGGGTGTCTGGTCTTCGCGATGCGAAGAAGGGCAGACCTGGGCTAGGCAGAATGTTTAAAAATCGGGATTTGGGTACATTTTACCCATTTTTCTCTTGGCTTGGTCGATTTTTGGAGCTCTTGAAGAGGGGGTTCCTCCATTCATCACGAGGTAAGTAATTTATGCTAGTTTTGAGTTAAATACAAGGTTTATATATGGAGTTATACATGAAAATTGTAGAAAACTTGGGGTTTGAGGGGAAAACCTAGAAAACTAGTAATCTTGGATTTTGATCACGATTTTGAGTATGGAATTAAGAGAAAATCATATATTTGAGTTCGTGAGTTCATGGGTAAACTTTATCTTCGAGAATGTTCGTGGGCCCAAGGGGATTTTTGTCAACTTTTCGTCCGAGGTTAGGAATTGTTATAAATTGGGTTGTAAAGTATAATTGAGCATATATTAATGGATTTGTATGATCGTTGGCTAGTTTTGGAGCATTGCGCGTTGGTGCAAGTCTTCGGAAGAATGTAGAATGCCGGTTGTGGATCTTCGGAGTGAGGTGAGTCTCCTTTCTAATCTTGTGAGGGGAAATTTACCCCATAGGTGAGTTAAATTGGTTATGTGCTCTTATTTGTAGGGGTTACGTATGCATGAGGTGACAAGAGTCTGTGCGTAACTACTATTATGCTATTATCCGGGTAGTCTAGGACCCAAAAAATATGTTATACTTGGATTACTATAAACACATTGGTAGTTTGAATTATTTAAATAACCTTGAATTGGTAAAAGAATTTAAAAGAGATTTAATATTAAATTTTCCCTGAAATGTTAAAAAGAGAAATTTGTCTATTTGGTTGATTATCCCCGATAAGCTCTTAATTTCCTACTTGAGCATGTATTTTATGTGTGCCTGCGTCGCATGGATAATTCGCGAGCATGATATGTGTTTATTTATGGAACGGGCCAAACGCCTCGGTGAGAATAGATGCAACTATGGTTCGTGCCACTCGACCCTCGACAGTGCACAGTTTCCATTCCTGCTAGAGCGGGCCGTCGCCTCGGTGTAATTTGCACATGTTTATCTGTTACTTGAAAATTGTAAATGTGGAATTGGCCCTACGTGGCTTGATATAAACTGATAAGATAATAAAGAACAGACATTAGAAGCCCTTGATTTATTGTTGAAGGTGTCTACCTGTTTTTCTGGCTTCACAATTAGAACTTCTATACAAATCCATGAGTATCCTCGCACTTATAGAGTATTGCTAATTGACCTCTAGTGAATGTCAAAGTTGACCATCTCGTCTCTACCCCTTTGGAATTAGTCGGGATACTCACTGAGTACACGTTGATTACATACTCATATTACACTTCTGTGAACTTTTGTTGCACAGGTATATATACCTCTAGAAGCCTACTGGGCGTAGCAGCATGGATGACTCTGGGACTAGGTGAGCTGCATTGTTCGAGATGACCCGCAGCTAGTGTAGTTCCTTCCAGGGCTTTCTTATTATTTATTCCATGTCCACTGTATTTCGGACATAAGATGTATTTTATTTTTTTCCATATCGATAGTTGCTCATGCATTTGTGACACCGGGTTTCTGGGATGTTTAAACTATTGTATTAACTGTTCAACATTTAAACTTGATTTGAAACTATATCCTTTAAAATTTCTTAATAAGCATGGAAACATACTGGATTTCAAAATTGTTAAAAATGAGATTTAATTAAGTATTTGAGTTGGCTGGCCTGACGGCGGTGTCCGGTGCCATCACGATCCTTAATGGATTTTGGGTCGTGACAACATGATATTAGAGCAGTAGGTTCCTAGGGTCTCATGAGTCATGAGCAAGTCCGGTAGAGTCTCGTGGATCGGTATGGAGACGTTTGTACTTATCCTCGGGAGGCTGCAGGATTATTAGGAGTACTTCCCTTCTTGAATCCTTATCGTTCGATTTCATTTCATGAGAAGCTTATGCCCTTGTTTCTTTCCTACTCAATCTTATGTGACATCGATCGATTGTTATAAATCGAAGATTGAAGGATCGTAATGGTACTACAGATGAAATACGGGATGTTCCTCCCGGTACGGCTGATCAGATTATTATCGATGCCTCGTGGAAGGATATTTTATTGTTTCAGCCCAGTAGAGGTATTTTTTTTAGGTCTTTGAAGCTGGGAACAAGTTTTCGTGACGCTTATGAACGTTTGCTTTACAGTAGTGATATGCTGGTATGGAGTTTTGCCTATGCATCATAGCGGTGAATGATTTGAAGGGACATTTACTCAGTGTGTAATCGAAGGGATTCAGTATTTTATTCCAGGTAGGGGAAAGTCAATCAAACTAAGGATGGTTATATGTGGACTAGTGTAAGTAATAAAATGTGGTAATTGCAAGTGTGGTGGAGTTTTTCTCTCTATCGGGGGTACTGTTGTCCTAATTGAATGCCTTAAGTTTGTCGGTGTTATGATCTGCTACAATTCGCCTTTATGGCGGGATATTTTGAAATACTATTGGGGATACAACTATCAGATATCGTAGGGTATGGTGGTTGTGGAATGAATCAGTATTACAAATGTTGACGGTTCGATAAAGATGACCTTCAGAAGGGTTTAAGTCAGTAGCAATTTGTAGGTTCTAGTTCTATGAAGACGAATTTCATTAAGGCAACAACTGAGTTGCAAGAGATGAGAAAGACTTATGGGAAGTGTCAGGCGGGGTCCTAAACTTCTAAAAGGCCAAGCTTAAGGAGAGCAGGCCGAGCAGTTGATTAAAGGAGTGAGTTGCCCAAAGTGGGAGAGTGGCGGGGCTGTACAGGGTCTAGTAGTAGGATGATATGCGCCTAAGGGTAGTTTGGAAGGATCTGGGAATTTGGCGACGGGCAATGGAAGCCTGTAGATTAATTTGAAGCATGGTGTTGTTATGCGATATGAAATTGGATATGACAGAAATGAGCTGCTTAAAATGAAGAAAGGCATAACATGACTTTGAAGTGAAAAGATGTTGTCGCACAATTAATGGATGTCCACGAGGGGTGAATGAACTCGTGCATATGGAGAGTGAGCTCGGACCCAGGATGGGTTATTGATATCGTAGTATTGTACCTCACGCAGCAGCATTGGAAGATGTCGGGGAGTGAGTTCTACAGGTGCGGTATTCGTGTGAGCCGGTTAGCAGTCGCGTGGTTGGCGAGGCTTCTGCAAAGAGTTCTACTAGTTGTGTAGCGAAAGAAATTGTTGTGTGAATGGTGTTAATAATTTAGAGTATTAGATTAGGTTTCTACGGTAAGATATCGAGAATGCTGGCGATTGATTGCGCAAGGTTATGTCAATAAGAGATTAAGAATCCTGGTGAACTCCAGAGTATTGTAATAATGGCTTCAAGCTAAGTGGGAGAGTCTCACCGCTTATGATTTGGGTTGCATGGTTAGGTACTTGCGAGGTTTCCAGTTATTAATATCTAGTTGGTTTACCTCAGCTTCGGAAAAAGACCATAAGTTGTGAATTGAGTAGATGAATTGTGGAATGCATGCTATGTTTGGCCTTGTTGGCTCATGATCGAACTTGGGAAAAGATTCAGAATTTATTCCTTGTATAGAAACGAGTTTAAAGGGGAGTGGTTTTGCCAGGTGCTTCGTTGAGAGGGTATTAATGTGCTAGAAGATTCATGGAGTGAATTATATTTGGGACCAGGTCAGAGCGGGTGGCTCTCAGTAACCGTCCTAGTGAATTCAAGAGGTAAAATGTGGTTCCTAACGATGTCGAGCTTGTAGGTACAATTAAAAATCAAGCTTTGTAGCAGTTTATGAGAAGAGGCACAAAATGTTCCGTGATGTTTGGCTTGTGGTGTAGCATTTGGGTGTTATGAAACGGTTCGTGGGAATTGAGACAGCCTGGTCTCGTAATTCAAGGACACTCAGGGTGAGTGTATATGGTGTATGTTATGTGTTGAATGGAGTTAGTCTTGTTTTTTAGGCAAGCAAGGAGGAATTGGAAGAAGGTAAATTGATTAGCCATAGTTGAATTGGCATATTGGGGCCAGTGATCGGTTCGGTCCGCGAGATCAAGTTATGTGTATGATTTGTGGAGGTATGTGTGAGGCCGTCGGCCGCCGTGATTGATAATTTATCATGGGCATTCTTCTGTTACGGCTTGTTAAGTGGAAGCGGATTCTGGAAGGGCTACAGTGGCTTGGACCACTACTTGCAGATTTGCATATTCTACGATTATGGGAACTTACCTGTGTGTTGCTATGATTCTCCTGAAGTGAGTTAAGTAAAAAGTTCGTATGTGATGAAATGCGAAAATATTAATGAATTCAGAGTTATGATAAAAATTGTGTCCTATCATATATTGACACGTAGGATGTGGTAAGAGGTATGGAAATATGAAGGGAGGATCAAGGTTGCAGTACGGTATTGACAAGGATGTCACGGGCTTGGATTAGCAAGGAAGGGGCTGAATGATTAGAGTAAATTGGTATTATCCTTAGCGTCACCTGAGATCGATGTGTTGTGGAAGAGGTTCTACATCCTGATTAAGGATTCTGGATCGCTTTTCAGCGTTAGTGCGTCCGATGGTTTAGATGTGCGGACCTATTGTTTATTTTGAGAGGTTGTGGGAGTGTGTCCCACGGGAAGATTACATAAGTGTGCTATGTAGTCACTTGATTGAGTAAAGATTTAAACCGAGCATGAGGATTGTGGTAATGTCACTAAATTCGAGATTTTTTGCCTGGAGGGCACTTTGTTTATTGGGTTATAAACTAAGGAGGTTTCTTCAGTTATGATGGTTGTTCTTATGTGTTATGAGGAAAAGGGAGTTACTATGGAACTTTGAAAGGTCATTGACCAAGTTGGTGCACTCAGAAATCAGCTTGAGATCGGTGGATTGATCTATATGTGAATATGGCTTTATATCGGGCCAGTTGTGTTCACTTCAGCGAGCGTTCCCTATGGAGGAACAGTCGGGGTGTTATTTTGTCATTAGCTATTCCATGTAATGGTGTATTGTTCCGTATGAGTTGTGAGACGGCTCGATAAATTCTTATGTGTTGAGGTTCCGTGTGGCGATGATGTTATGTGAGCAGAATGGCTCTTGAGATTCAGATCTTGTATCGCACCTCAGTTGTGCTTGTGTTTTGTAGCCTATAGCGCTATGTGTTTTCTTAGGGATGGTATTATGCACTTAGCGTGCTTGCGATCGAAATTCGATATTTTTATTGTAATGAGCAGCTTTAGCTCGAAGTGCAATCTCCTTATGTGAGATCTATGTGTGGATCGGGTGGCACGCCGCTGTAGGTATGTTATTTAGATCGGGTTGCGCGCTGCAAAAATGTGATGTCGAGTCTGGTCCTCTATATGTTATTTTTTGTGTGTTTCGCTTCCTATCTTCTAAGGAAAGTCCGTATTAGTACGGGGGTTAGGTAATTCCTTCGAGAGCTCGATTTCCGTTTGTGTTGTGTTCGGATTGGTGGCCTACTAGCACATTGTGGCATCATATGAGACTTATGATCGCATTCGGAGTGGCTTATTTCCTGAGCAGTTCGTACTGGGTAAGATGAGATTGTGGGATTTAAGATCAGTGCAATCTGATTAAATGAAGTATATTAAGGAGCGAAGATCATTATTTGGTTCAGAATGTGGTAATGTTTCTTGTCAGAAGTATGGACTCGATGATTGGTTGACTCGGCAGTTGATTACGAAATTCGGTATCTCATCTGTCGTGGCGGTATTGTGATATTTAGAGTAAGACCTATGTAGGTCATGAGGTCAATGGGAGTATCAGATTCGTGGAATTTTGATTAATTCAAACAAAAATGTTATTGTGGTCCTATAAGTAAAGTGATGCAAAATGTGAATTTAGCAGAGTTATGAAGTCACATTTGAGTACAACATATAGTGATTGATACGATGATCGTATGTTGGAAACATGCCTGGCATAGAATTACGGATGTTGGAATTGGGCTTTAAGGATTATTTGCTTGAATAAAGGGGAGTATCTTCAGAACTTATCGAGCTAATGTGCTCAACTAAGGTGTGGTAGCACGGGAAGGTACATGAGGTGCTAAACAATGATTTCAGACTACTCCAGTGCAGTTCTCAGCACGTTCGAGGACAAACGTATGTTTAAGTAGGAGAGAATGTAACGACCCGACCGGTCGTTTCGAGCACTAGCACTTCATTCAGCAGTCTGAGGCCATGAACAGCTTCATTTAGGGTATTGTGACTTGTTCGCATGGTCGAAATTTAAATACAGCAAGATCAGAGTTAAACTTAAATGAAAATTCTCATTTGAGAAACTTAAAGTTGAAAGAATTAACTAGGATTGGATATTTGAGTAAACGACATTAGAATCCAGATTTAAAGGTTCCAGTAGGTTCGTATGATGATATCAGACTTGGGCGTATGCCCATATCGAGTTTTGGATGATCCGGGAGCATTTTGGCGCCTATTGTGAAAGCTAGCTTTTTGGAAGAAATTTCATAAGTTTTGTTTGAAGTGCATTTTAGTTTTATCGATGTCCGTTTGGTATTTCGAGACTATGAATAGCTCCGTATGGTAATTCTGGAGTTGGGAGCGCGATCGGAAGTGAATTCAGAGGTCCGTAAGTCATTTTGAAGCCATTTGGCTAAAGATAGAAATTTGAAGGTTTTTGATTTTGACAGGAGGTTGATTTTTTGATATCGGGGTCGGAATCCAATTCTGAAAGTTGGAGTAGGTGCGTAATGTCAAATATGACTGGCGTGCAAAATTTGAGGTCAATCGGACGTGATTTGATAGGCTTAAGCATCGAAAGTAGAAGTTGGAAGGTTCGAAGTTCATAAAGCTTGAATTGGGGTGTAATTCGTGATTTTAGCGTTAATTGATGGGATTTGAAGCCTCGAGCAAGTCTGTAATGTGTTTTGGACTAGTTGATATGATTGGTTGGGGTCCCGGGGGCATCGGGTGGACTCCGGATGGTTAACGGATAGAATTTGGGTTAAAAACTGTTGTAGGTTGCTATTATCTGGTTTCCTTCTTTGCGAACGCGAAGCAAGTCACGCGAACGCGAAGCAAGTCTCGCGAACGCGAAGAAGAAAATGGGAGGCTTCAAGTTTTGGCCTTCGCGAACGCGAAGAGGAAGTCGCGAACGCAGAGGGGCGGGCTGAGCTGCTATGCGAATGCGAGGAGGGTATCGCAAATGCGTAGAAGGAAAAGGTAGGCCCGGGGTATTTGTCCTACGTGAACGGGAGGCCTTGTACGCGAACGCGAAGGTCTGGGTGACTGGCCTTCGCGAACGCAAGCAGGAGACCGCGAACTCAAAATATGGCGGACCTGGGCTGGTCAGAATGTTTAAAAATTGGGATTTGGGTTCATTTCACCCATTTTTCTCTTGGCTTGGGTGATTTTTGGAGCTTTTGAATAGGTGGTTCCACCATTCATCATGAGGTAAGTAATTTATGCTAGCTTTGAGTTAAATACAAGGTTTATATATGGATTTATACTTGGAAATTGTAGAAAACTTGGGGTTTGAGGGGAAAACCTAGAAAACTAGTAATCTTGGATTTTGATCACGATTTTAAGTATGGAATTAAGAGAAAATCATATATTTGAGTTCGTGAGTTCATGGGTAAACTTTATCTTCGATAAATTTTGGATTCCGGGCACGTGGGCCCGAGGGCATTTTTGTTAACTTTTTGTTTGGGATTAGGAATTGTTATAAATTGGGTTGTAAAGTATAATTGAGCATATATTAATGTATTTGTGTGACTGTTGGCTAGTTTTGGAGCATTGTGCATTGCTGCAAGTCTTTGAAAGAATGTAGAATGACGGTTGTGGATCTACGGAATGAGGTGAGTCTCCTTTCTAATCTTGTGAGGGGCAATTTACCCCATATGTGAGTTAAATTGGTTATGTGCTCCTATTTGTGGGGCTACGTACGCACGAGGTGACGAGAGTCCGTGCGTAACTATTATTATGCTATTGTCCGGGTAGTCTAGGACCCCAAAACATTTTATACTTGGATTATTGTGAACCCATTGATAGTTTGAATTGTTTAAATCACCTTGAATTGGTAAAGGAATTTAAAAGAGATTTAATATTAAATTTTTCCTGAAATGTTAAAAAGAGAAATTTGTCTATTTGGTTGATTATCCCCGATAAGCTCTTAATTTCCTACTTGAGCATGTATTTTATGTGTGACTGCGTCGCATGGAGCAGGATATGTGTTTATTTATGGAACGGACCGAACGCCTTGGTGAAAATAGATGCATCTATGATTCGTGTCGCTCGACCCTCAGAAGTGCACAATTTACATTCCTATTGGAGCGGGCCGTCGCCTCAGTGTAATTTGCGCATGTTTATTTATTACTTGAAAATTATAAATATGGAATTGGCCCTACGTGGATTGATATAAACTGATAATATAATAAAGAACAGACTTTAGAAGCCCTTGATTTATTGTTGAAGGTGTCTACCTGTTTTTCTCGCTTCACAATTAGAACTTCTATACAAATCTATGATTATCCTCGCACTTATAGAATATTGCTAATTGACCTCTAGTGAGTGTCAAAGTTGACCATCTCGTCTCCACCCCTTCGGGATTAGGCGGGATACTCACTGAGTACACGTTGATTACGTACTCATACTACACTTCTGTGCATTTTTGTTGAACGTGTATATATACTTCTAGCAGCCGACTTGGCGTAGCAACATGGATGAATCTGGGACTAGGTGAGCTGCATTGTTTGAGACGACCCACAGCTAGTGTAGTTCCTTCCAGGGCTTTCTTATTATTTATTCCATGTCCACTGTATTTCGGACATATGATGTATTTTATTTTTTTTCATATCGATAGTTGCTCATGCACTTGTGACACCGGGTTTCTGGGATGGTTTAAAGTACTGTATTAACTATTCAACATTTAAACTTGATTTGAAACTATATCCTTTAAAATTTCTTAATAAGCAAGGAAAAATCTTGGATTTCAAAAGTGTTAAAAATAAAATTTAATTAAGTATTTGAGTTGGCTGGCCTGGCGGCGGTGTCTGGCGCCACCACGACCCTTAGTGGATTTTGGGTCATGACAAATATCGGTCTTGTTCACCTCCTGGGGTATTGTTGATGTGTTAAAAATATTTTGGCATAAGTTTATTACCTTGCTACCTAAAATGCGCCAAAATATTTGGAAAAATAGGGTGTTGTCCATCAGGGCATGGTGCCTTATATGGATTGAAGGAAAAAATAGCTTTTCTAATTTCTTCATTTGTTAAGGGCCTGTCTAGGATTGAGAGATCACTTGAGGTAAAATTTTCAACATCATTTTGAATTAACTTCCAGTCAGTCCTATCGTGAGATGTTGTGAAAATCTTGGAGAAGTACTGATTGACATGATTCATTATGGAGGGAAGGTCTTCAATCCAATTTCCTAAGTTATCTTTAAAGAACACAATATTATTTCTTCTCCTCCTATTAGTAACTTTTATATGAAAAAATATTGTGTTAGCATCCCCTTCGTTTAACCAATTAATTTTAGACCTAATTTTTCAGTAGTCTTCTTTCAGTTTGAGAATTGTGTTATATTCCTCAATTCGACTAGTTTCTAGGTCTTGAAGGAAATAACTGGTTTGGTAATTAATAGAATTTTGAATCCCATCAATTCTTTTTAGGAGTTTTCTTTTTCTTGCAAAAATATTTTCAAAGGTCATATTTTTCCAATTTATTTTATTATTAAGGTTCATCAGTATAGGATTACGATCTGAGTGGATTTTCGGGAGATGAGTTATGGTTACGTTGGCATATACATGTAACCATTCATCATTAGAGTAAATCCTATCTAGCCTTTCCATTATCAAACCCTTTCTTTCCTATGATGGTTTGACCAGGTGTACTTACACCCCTTAAAACCTAAATCAACTAAGTTACAATAGTTTAGGCAATCGATTAAAGATATTGCTCTTTTTTGGTTTATATTCCTACCCCCAAATTTGTCACTAGTATTAATAACTTCATTGAAATCCCCTCCCACTAACTAGAGGCCTTTGTAGTGGTCATAGACACTTCTTAGATTTTCCTATAACATACACCTATAATGAATATCATTACTAACATAAATTGCAGTAAACAACCACGATAAGTTTTTAGGTTTTACCTCGATCATTGCATGGATGGCTTGCCCATTTCTAGTGAAGTTGTTGACTGTTACCACTTCATTGTTCCATAGAATTACAAAACCTCCACTCTGCCCTACTGATGGAAGCTCAATCATCTATGTAAAACTAAAAGCCTCAAGGATAGATAAGTGGCTCTCTATTTTTGTTTCCAAGAGTGAAACCAAACAAGGTTTGTAGGTATCCATTAGTTCTCTAAAATTCCTACTGAAATTTGTATTATTTGCACCTCTAACGTTCCAAACTATAATGTTGTTAGGTTGATGCATGGGGATGTTGTTGGGGGGTTGTTGTTTGGAATCATCCATATGCAGGGGACTAAGATCACTACATTCTTCCCCACAGTTGGGTCCTATGGAGGTCGAATGTTCAGTGAGCATTTGTACAGTGTCACTGGGCAACTGAAGATAGATTTTCTGTCTAGCATCTCCCTGAATATTAGTATTTTTACCTCGCTTAGGCTTGAAAAAGCCATTGCTGGATCCCCTAAGTGTGGCAAGTTTTCCATCTCCTCTTCTTCCTCTTGTATCCCTTCTTGGTTTGCCATGTTTGGTAGTAGTACTTGCTCAACCATTGGATCTGGTTGTGGGTCGTATTGTTGGTTGTCCATTGCCTGAGCAGACCATTGTGTGAACATTGGATTCAAAAGAATTAGATCCTCCGGAGCAAAAAAATGAAGATTAAGTGGTGGATTTTGGAGTATTTGCTAGCTTGGATTGTGTAGAATGTTCCACATTTGTTGTATGTTATTGATTAGGTATGGATTAATTGATGGGGCTAGTGATTGAAGAATATTGTTCAGCCACATTTGATTAACATAATTGTTCATGGCTAAGCTCATCCCTTCTGAGATCAACTGGGCTAGGAAGTGAGTGTTTTAGATGATGATAATGGATTTCTGCCCATTGATCTCCATGTTGAAGGATACTGTGTGGCCCTGTAGCCCTAGTTCCACCCACGATTGTGGTATGTGGTTGGGTGGGCTTGGTGGCTGAGCGTAGATCACTAGATTTGAGGGGACTTGAGGTGGGAGATTTGATAGGTTGTTCATGTTTGGATTTCAAGAGAGATGAATCAGTTGTAGCAAACGATATCTCCTCCTTAGTGTTAGTGGAGGTCTTGTCATTTTTGTAGGCTTATGCGTTTATAGGAGGAGTAGTAGTAGTAAGGTGATTGGGGATGTCATTAATAATTGGTTCTATTTCTATAGCCTTGGCAGGCTGTTGCGTGTGGTATATATCAAGATCTTGCATAGATATATCCTCCGTCACTTGTCTACTTTTGTGTTACAAGTGTTTTAGGGAGGATTGGTCGTGAGGGTTGGGACATGCATGCATAATAGGAGTGTTATTATTATTAATAGTTAGGTGATTAGTATTAGTAAGGTACTTGATTACTTCTTTGGTTACCGGATTGGTTTTGGTATGGATGATATTCAATTCCATATTATTAAGTAAAAGATTTTCTTCACTTATCAAGCCTGAATTTGGTGCCACGTCTGTGACATTTGTCACGAGGCCAGCTTGTTCCTCATGCAAAATATTAGTTTTTTAATTTTCTTTATTGATTTTCATTTTTCCAAAAACCTTGTGCTGCTTCACTAGTTTGGCTAAACTGCTTTCACTCTCATCATTCTGTTTAGCAACTTGATTTGTGTTGGTAATTTTTTTTCATTATTAAGGTCAGATTGTAGTGTGGTAGGTAATGTATTAGGAATAATAGTTAATATCTGTTTGCTAATATAACTTAAAGGTTGAGTATTGAGGTACTTACCTGACACATCAACATACATTCGAGCATTTATACCTGGGAATAGATTTGTACCAGCCTTGTGCGTGTGTTGATTGGACAACTTAGCTTTGCCTTTCCTAGGGAAGAAAACTGTCATCCATTCCCCTGCTTGCTCAGCTTTTGGTATTGGTGGCTCAAAGTTTGGCTGGCCTCCCTTTGGTGCAGTTGGTGAGGTGCCTGGTGTACAACGCAGACTTATGTATCCCAGCTTGCCACATGTTTTGCATATGATGTCATTACCTTCATATAAAATAGGTTGTTTGTGTTGAACAATTAGGAGATAGTTTTGTACTGGTTGGTCGAGGGGCAACTCCACACACAGTCTAGCATAACTTCTTCTTAACGTGGCTGAGGTGCATCTACCTTGAGCAATTTTCCAATAAAGTTGCCAATTCTTGATAATATAATTCCATCATAAAACTCCATGGGTAACTAGGGAAGACGGACCCACACATCTGTAAAGCTTTGGAGAGCTTTTTTGGCTACAAAATTTGGCACTCATTTTTGAGTAGAAAGAAAGAATCCATTAATAAATCAGGGTCCATTGTGCAGTGTTTTTGTCATATTTTCTTCCCTGGCCAATTTGACAGTGTAATAATCTTCCCCCAGATCAATGACAGGAAAGTTCTCATTAATTTTCCATATCTCTTGTAATTTCTTTTAGGTAGTGATGCACCAGTCGTTTACCAATAATTTTTATGATAACTGAGAATTTTCAAGGACTGTACATACGATTAACATCCTCCTCAGTCAGCGTTATTTGCTTCAAGTCGATTGTTATCATCCCTGAGCTCGTGGCATCCAAGTCTGTTTGTTGTATGTCCATGGGTTGTGTTGGGATATATTCAGCTACTGGAGTGGTATTGTTGTTGATGAAGAACTCATCCTGTAGTTGTTTTTCCTTATAGGATGGCGTGTTTGGGGGCTGAGGATTGAATTTATCTGGTGATTTTGGAGGAATATGGTTGTGGGTAGTAGGGTGGTTTTTTAGTGAGAGGTCGCTCATTCTCTCTCTTAATTCCTGCGGCTCTATAACTTCATGATAACAAGCCTATAATGGAATATTTGGATTCTAATACTATTCGGAATTGGGGAACTTTGTTGTCCATTACACTTTTGATTTAATCTTATTCTGTGTAGGAAAAAAGTTTCGGCATTCAATATATCCAAAATAGTAAACTTGAACAATTTCATATTATTAATCATTATCTTATTAAGAATGAATTAAGCCACAAAGGCTCCAAACTAATAATCACACAAGGTACGCTATTCTCGTGTTCATTTTCATTCCAAGTTCAGAATTTACTAGTATGTCCGCCGAAAACACTTGTAATTGAAGAAACTAAAGAGTAAGAGTGCTATCTTAAGTGCTATGCTATTAGTCATAATTGAGATTCTTAAATAATATCTTGTCTAGTTATTTTGTCAACTACGAAAACCGACTAAAAATTTAATTGGCACCTTTAATTCTGAATATAAGTAGTAAAAAGGGATAGATACAAAATTAAAATGCAAAGAGACGTTTACTAATCCACATTTTTTCTCACTAAGATGACTATATATTATTTCACTATCACGGACAACAAGAGTTATGATTATAACAAAATAGAAAAAACGTCAATAAAAGAATGTACGTGCACACAACACGTACACAAAAATTAGATAGCATGAAATTCACGATGGCTCAAAATACTCACTAATATTATAGTGCACCATATATATGATCTTGCAATAAATAGTTATAAAAAGTCCATGGGGAAGAAGACAACATAGCTGCTGAGCAAGATAAAGAGTATCGTATCAAAGAAGAAGAACGAATCACTTAGAATATTCATTCCGTCTTGTCATCATTCCCCGTTAATCTTGATTATCGAGAAAAGGCAGTTCTTAATTGTATCACCCCAAATGGAAAAAGATCGTCACTGTTAAACGTAGGACCAAGAAAAGTTACTAAAAAGTTTTCTGCAGAAAATTAGTGACCAAGAAAACTGTGGAACATTCTGAAGAACAAGAAGTTAGAATAGTAAAGGCTGATGATAGGAAAAATAGACACTGATTAAAATCAATCGAGTGCTGGTGCTAATTTTGTAATTGGAAACCCAAAAAGACAATTGCCCATTATCACAAAAAGAACACGAGAAGTAGCCAACGACCACTTGGTTAATGTAAGTTACGACCGGTCGTTTTGAGTTTTAACGTTTTGTTTAGCAGTTTGAAGTCTTGGGTGGCTTCATATTGTGTATTTTGACTTGTGTGTGTGGTCGGTTTTTGAGAGTTTCGGGTTTAATTTGGGAAAAATAATTTTCATTTTAGAACCTTAAGTTGGAAATGTTGGTCGAAGTTTGACTTTTGTGAAAACGACCCTGGAACGGTGTTTTGATGTCTCCAATAGGTTCATATCATAATTTTGGACTTGGGCGTATGCCTTAAATTAAATTCGGAGGTTCTTAGATTGATTTGGCATGTTTTGTTGAAAGTTGGCAATTTGAAGGTTTGAAAATTACTTAGGTTTGACTATAGTTTGACTTTATGGCTAGCGGGTTTCGATTTCTGTTTCGTGACTTGAAATAGGTCGGTATTGTTATTTAGAACTTGTCTGCAAAGTTTGGTGTCATTCCGAGTTGATTTAATAGGAATCGGACGCGTGGTTGTGTTTTTAAAAGTTATTGAGTTTTGTTGGAAATTTCATGTGTTTTGGTGTCCGATTCGGGGTTTCGGATGTTATCATGGTATTTTGATTGCGCGAGCTAGTTCTTATGATATTTTTAGACTTGTGTTAATGTTTGGTATGAAGTCGTGAGGGCTCGATTGAATTTCAGACGCGTTTCGGAGTATTTGGAAAAGTTTTTGTTTTGCTAGTTTTTGGATAGGTGCTTCAGGTTTCGTAAATGCAAGATTTGGTTTGCATTTGCGAGGTTGGGGTTCACATTTGCGAGATATGCTGGGATCTTTCGGGTTCACATTTGCAATCACTCATATTTTATCCTATACAGGCACCAATCTGGCTCGCAATTTTTATAAAAGAGAGGAGAGGACGATCAAAATGAGTGCCTTGTGTGTGAAGAAACGGTGAAAATGCCAAATTGGTGAGTGCGTTGTTGTATATCATACACTCACTTCTCCACCCGTTGGAATCACATCATGGAGCTAATATCTATGTTACATGAATTTCTTTATTTAGGGGTTGTTTGGTAGGAGATATTAGAAAAAATAATGCAAGCATTAGCTCTATGTATTATTAATACCTTGTTTGTTATATTTTTTCAATATGTGTATAACTAATACTATACATCATACTTGGTATTATCCTATGCATTAGTAATGCAAATATTATTAATGCATACATTAGTATGTTTAAAGATAAAATTGTCCTTAAATCCCCTTAAAGCTAGAGAATATGGAGAGCATTTTTGTAAACAACTATTTTTCTTAAAAATTATGCAATGCCTTATAATTTTAATACACCACACCAAATAGTAGATATGAAATAATATATGCACAACTAATACTTGCATTACTAACCCATACAGTACTAATCTATTCATTACTAATACACCTTATTCCGTATTATTTTTATACATCCTACCAAACCACTCCTTACTGACATACATGATACATTATACATATGTAGGTACTTTATAGCATGAGGGGAGCCAATGGGCAGAAAAATTACATTAGGCTAAAATTTTATATATATATATATATATATATATAAAAGATGTTGAATTTTTTTAACTTTTTTCGTATATTTACTTCTTTATATTTGAACCCCTACTTAATTAAATTTGGCTGTCGCTGCTTTATAGGCAGCAAAAGGGTTGCTTAACGGTCAAAGAATTGGATAACGCCAAGAACAAAGGTTTGAATTCTGACATTACGTGATTTTTTCTTATATGCTTATATTTTAGTGAGCAGAACTATTTTGTTTTTCAATTCAAACGCTAATGAAAATAGGAGATACATGGTGAATTAATCGACATTTATGCAAGCTGAAACGGACATCAAAATTTGTATGATCCGAAATTTCTCACTTTCGGAATTGTGATGGCGCCTAACATTTCCCTTGCTAGGCTAGTGAACGTTAGTGTATTCCTTAAGCCAATTTTAGTCAATTTCAGTAGTAAGATCAATTAAGCCAAAAGAAACTAAAACTGAGTGCGGAGTAACATAAAAGCGCATAATATCTAATACAATCTGGATCTGGAGTCACAACTCACGAGCTTCTAGAATTTTCTACAAACAGAATCTGAAAGAAATACAACTGTTTTGAACAAAAAGAAATAGTAAGATAGGAAAAATACAAGGGGCTTCAAGGTCTGCGGACGCCAGCAGATCTACCTCGAGTCTCCAATGAGCAAATCCAAGGCTACGCCTCATGAACACCTAGGTCCGGTACCACAGTCTGTATAAGAAGTGCAGAGTGTAGGATGAGAAATACCGACCCCATGTACTCCGTAAATGTCGATCCTAACCTCGTCGAAATAGTGACGAGGCTATGACAAGACACTAACGTAATAAACCTGTGCCGATAACAGTATACATGCAAGATAGCAACAAATAAAGGCTAAAAATATACTATTGGGAGGGGGACATGCTAGAAGGGATACAAGATACGAGAAATACAACACAGTATGATAACTAGAACAGTCAATATGCCTTTAACAAGTTAAAACGAATAAGCACAATGAAGAAAACTGTACGACATCAACCTTCATGCTTTTACTCTCAACCTCACAATGAAACAATAATATTGTACGACATCACCCTTCATGCTTTTACTCTCACTTTCAGTATAAATCAATAGATACGACATGAATTCACCCTTCGTGCATTATCTCTTAAAACATGGCACGACATCATCCTTTGTGCATTAATACTGACACTATGGCACAACATCACTCTTCGTGCATTAACACTCATAATATGGCACGACATCACCCTTCATACATTAACACTCTCTCTTACCATAGAATAATGAACAAGTAATAACAGGGAGATATGATCAACAAGAACAAGCCTTACTTCAACAATGGTTCCATAATACCAATCTCAACTCTAGAAACAATACTCAATTATCACAAGTAACTAGTAACTAGTCTAAGCATGGATAACATGATCAAAGTAAGCAATAATTACAAGGAACAAGTCCCACCCGCTTGCTTTAACCCGACAACAACTCATAAGTACTCGTCACTTCACATATATATTGTACTCAACATCCAAACATCTAGCAAATAAACAAACAAGTCCTAATCCATTAAGTCAATGTTAACCGCAATACTTACCTTGCTCCAAGGATTAATTCAATGCTCAACCATATCTTTGACTTTCAAACAAGCCTCTGAACCAATAGAATCTAGCAAACTACCAACCAAATGATTCAAATTAAACCTTAGGAACTACCCACGATTGTAAAGATTCAATTTTGGTCATTATTGAACAAATCAACAAAAGTCAACTCCCAGGCTCGCTTGGTTTAAACCCAAAATTCGGACCAAAATCTGATTATCCATTCACCCTCGAGCCCGGTTATATAATTATTTTTGAATTCAACCTCAATTTAAGGTCTAAATCCTAATTTTACAAAAATTCCTTGTTTTACCCAACACCCCAATTTCTAACTTTGCTTGGGAAAATAGCCTCTAGGGTTTTTTCGTTTTAAAAATTTGAAGAATGAGAGAAAATCCCTTTTTAAGGTATTTGATCTATCGCAGATATCGCAATTGCGACCGCACATGCGAAGAAACAGTAGCAAATGCGAAGTCCTCCCATTTTCGTTGTCATCGCATTTCCGATGATTTGTTCGCAAATGCGAACATTGATCTTCCGCAATTGCGACCAAATTGATCGTAAATGGGATCAAGCTTACCCAAACCTGCTTCGTAAAAGCAAAGTATTCTTTGCAAATGCGAACCTGAGGTGCCCCAGCTACTCTTTGCAAATAAAAACCTATCAGAGGTCGCAAATAGGAAGCCTGACTTTACAATTACAAGGTCTGAGGCCTGACCAAAAATGAAACACACCAGCAATGTTTCTAAGTCCAAATTCAATCTGTAGCCTATCCCAAACTTATACGAGCACTCGGGGCTCTAAACCAAATATGCACACCAGTCTAAAAATATCATACGAATTTGCTCGCGCGATAAAATTGCCAAAATAAGACCTAGAACTACGAATTGAACATCAAATCAAAGGAAATTTTTAAGAAAACTCATGAACTTCTATTTTTAGAAGTAGACGTCCGAATCACGTCAAACCAACTCTGTTTCTCACCAAATTTGATAGACAAGTCATAAATATAGTAATTGACCTACATCGTGTTTCAACTAAAATATATGGACCCAATTTAATAAATTCAAACATTGATCAAACTTTCAAAGTTATTAAGCTTTTAAACATTCAAATTTAAATAAAGTGAGATAATTCGGGCTAGGGACTTCCGAATTCGATTCTATACATACGTTCATGTCCCAAATCACGATACGGACCCACTAGACTGTCAAAATATGAATCCAGGTCCATTTACTCAAAATATTGACCGAAGTCAACTCAAATAATATTTAAGGTAAAATTTTCATTTTTTCTCAATTTTTAGCATAAATGATCTCCGAAAAACACCCAGATCGTGCACGCAAATCGAAGAGGACTAATATTATATTTTTAAGGCTTCGAAGTGTGGAATTAGGTTCTAAAACATAAGATGACCTATCGGGTCATCACATTCTCCACCTCTAAAATAACTGTTTGTCCTCGAACGGACATAAAAAAGTACATGGGATGGTGATTGATGATAGGCTATAAATATTATTTGAGTTGGCTTCGGTCAATATTTTTAGCATAAATGATCTCCGAAAAACACCCAGATCGTGCACGCAAATCGAAGAGGACTAATATTATATTTTTAAGGCTTCGAAGTGTGGAATTAGGTTCTAAAACATAAGATGACCTATCGGGTCATCACATTCTCCACCTCTAAAACAACTGTTCGTCCTCGAACGGACATAAAAAAGTACATGGGCTGGTGATTGATGATAGGCTATAATTACATGTTTTAGTCGATTATTACACTCTAATTTACTGCACTTTAGTTGAGTTTGCGCTTTAATCGCTAGTGTTTTGCACTAATTGTGTCTTTTATGCCTTGTAGGTGTGACTCCGAGCTATATAGATGTTATGGAATGAATTTAAGTGATTTGAAGATTTGAATTTTGAGTAAAAGCTCAAGGAATTAAGCCGGGATCGTGTTCGGGGGTCAAATTTGATAGTTGATAACAAACGAAAACTCGATGAGGCATATTGCACATTGTCTAGTAAAATGCACATAACGTTTTACTACGAATTCCATTTTGGCTCCATAATATATGGCTGGAAAGGTAGCTCAAAGGGATACAACTTTAATGTTTGCATTTTTCCAAATTCCAAACGGAACAGGGTGAAAACCCGTGGTTTCACTGCGACCACGGCAGAACCGCGGCAGAGGGCAGACGCAGACAATTGAAGAATCAGAGGCCATGTTTGGCCGCGGTTTGACCGCGACCGCGGAAAAACCGCGGCAGGAGGCAGAAATTTCAGGGACTTATGTGCAAAACATGGGATTTTAAGCCCTAAACCCTATATAAAACAAAGGAGGCCGGCCAAGAACAATGAGGAGACATATTTTGGA
>MU715954.1:249164-262234 GCA_026770625.1 Nicotiana glauca | reverse complement strand
GAATAGCTAATTTGTTATCTAGGGTTTTGATGGAACCTTTTGTAGGATAAATTCTTGTTATGTTTTTATATAATTGAGTTGTAGTATAATCTCTATTTGTTCAACTACGTTCTTGTTGTAGTTAATTGAAGAGCTCTCAATTAGTTGTGCATTTTTAGTATGCATAACTCGGGAGAGAGTGCATATTTAAGTAATTGTTGAACAACACCACTCCTAGAGTATATGAGGGATCAATAACCAAGGGTTTAAAGGCAGGATTAGGGATAACGAAGCCTTGGGTGCGATCTAAAGTGAGCTATATATTAAAAGCCAGCTAGCGTAGAACGGGAGAGTGCGTCTAGTAAATTGTCAAAATTACTCGGCAGAGATTTACGATAATAAGAGTGCTCATGATTGGTAGAGAATACTTAGGCAAAATTATAAAAGACATAGCGGGAAGCATTCCGACAATTGGGGAAATCATAACTCTAGACCTCCTTAATCTTGTCTCTAACCCATAGTATATTTAGTTGTTAATTTAGTAGTTTAATTTGTAAGTTAATTAGTTAAACACAATAATCTAAATATCTATAAGTTAGGAATTATTTAAGCTTGTCTTTTTGGTGATAGTGAACCGTTGTAGCTAAACCTTAGTTCTCTGTGGGATTCGACTCTGGACTTGTAAACTAGATTATATTTGCAACGACCACATTGTCCTTTTTATAAGGCATAGTTGGGCGTGATTAGTGATAAGGTGTGGATATCTACTCAGCAAGTTCGACTCGAACTCCCAAGTAAGTGCCCTGATGGGATAACCTCTCTACTACACTCGAATGGAAGGATAACACTTTAACCTTAAGTGACGGACCTGCCAGGCTAGAATAGCCATTGGCTCCTCCTCATAAGTCAAATTATTGTCCAACTAGACAGAGCTGAAATTTAACACGTGAGACGGATAACTATGATACTTTTGGGGTAGGGAAACATGGAAAACCAGATGAACTGCTGATAAACTAGGCGGTAATACGAAGATTGTAAGCCACCTCACCCACTCTCTGAAAAATCTCAAAAGGCTCGATATACCTAGGGTTCAACTTGCCCTTATTTCTGAACCTCATCACACCCTTCATAGGTGAAACCTGGAGTAACACTCTGTCTCTGACCATGAATGCAACATCATGAACTTTACGGTCGGCATAGCTCTTCTGTTTGGACTACGCAGTGCAAAGTTGATCCTGAAAAATCTTGACCTTATCCAAGGCATCCTGTACTAAATATGTACCCAACAATCGAGCCTCCCCCGACTCGAACCATCCAACTAGCAAATGACATCACCTCCGTATAATGCCTCATAGAGAGCCATCTGAAGGCTCGACTGGTAGGTGTTGTTGTAGGCAAACTCCACAAGTGGAAAGAACTGATCACAAGAACCTCCGAAGTCTATAACACAAAAAACATATCCTCCAATATCTTAATAGTGCACTCAGACCGTCTATCCACTTGAGGATAAAATGTTGTGCTCAACTCAATTTGCATGCCCAACTCATGTTGAACCGCCCTCTAGAAGTGCGAGGTGAACTGCGTACCTCGATTAGAAATGGTAGACATGGGGACACCGTGAAGACGAACATTCTCGCGGATATAAATCTCTGCTAACCGCTTTGAAGAACAAGTAACTGCCACAAGAATGAAATACGCTGACTTGGTCAGCTTGTCCACAATGACCCAAACTGCATTGAACATCCTCTGAGTCTGTGTGAGTCCAACAATGAAATCCATTGTGATACGCTCCCACTTCCACTCTGGAATCTCTAACTTCTGAAGCAAACCACCAGCTCTTCGATCCTTATACTTAACTTGCAGACAATTTAGATACTGATCTACATATTCAGCTATATCCTTCTTCATCCTCCTCCAATAATAATGTTACTGCAAGTCCTGTTACATCTTGGCATCACCCGGATAAATAGAATACCGATAACTGTGGGCCTCCTCGAGAATAAAATTACGAATTCTATCAACATTAGGCACAACAACATCACCCTGCATCCTAAAAAGTCCATCATCTTCGATAGTAACCTGCTTGGAATCACCATGCCGCACTGTGTCTCTAAGGACAAGCAAATGAGGGTCATCATATTGCCGCTTCTTGATGCGCTCAAACAAGAAAGACTGAGCGAATGTACAATCTAGAACATGACTGGGCTCAGAAACATCCAACCTCACAAACTGATTGGCCAAGGCTTGAACATCTAATGCAAGCGGTCTCTCACTGACTAGAATGAATACAAGGTTGCCCATACTCACTAACTTTCTAGTCAAGGCGTCGACCACCACATTATCCTTCTCAAGATGATACAAGATGGTGATATCATAGTCTTTCAATAGCTCCAACCACCTGCTATGCCTCCAATTGAGCTCCTTATGTTTACTGGAAGCTCCAATTATCCGTGAATAACTCACACGACACGCCATAAATATAGTACCTCCAAATCTTCAGCGCATGGACAATGGCTGCCAACACTAATTCATGAACAGGGTAATTCTACTCATGAGCCTTCAATTTCTGTGACTCATATGCAATAACCCTTGCATCCTGCATCAATACCACACCAAGTCCAATACGCAATGCATCACAATATACCGTATAAGATCCTTGACCTATGGGAAATACCAACACTGGCATCGTAGTCAAAGCACTCTTGAGCTTCTAAAAGCTTGCCTCACACTCGTTTTACAATCTGAATAGGGCACTATTCTAGTTCAACCTGGTCAATGGGGTTGCTATAGATGAGAACTCCAGATCTCTAAAGCTGACGTAGGTCTAAGCCAGCTCTGATTTGCCTTAATCTTCTTAGGATCCACTTGAATGCCCTCTGTTGATACAACATGCCCCAAGAAAGTGATAGAGTCCAACCAAAACTCACATTTGAAAACTTAGCATATAACTTGTTGTTTCTTAGAGTCTTAAGTACGATATGAAGATGTTGCTCATGCTCCTCTCAACTACGGGAGTTGATCGAGATATTATCAATAAACACAATCATAAAGGAATCCAAATAGGGTTTGAATAGTCAGTTAATCAAATCCATAAATGTTGTTGGGGCATTTGTCAGCCCAAATGACATCACTAGAAACTCATATTGCCAGACCTTAAATCAATCTTAAACACTTTGGCACCCTGAAGTCGATCAAATAAATCATCAATCCTCGGGAATGGATACTTGTTCTTGATGGTGACTTTGTTCAATTGTCTATAATAGATGTACATCCTCATCGATCCATCCTTCTTCTTCACAAAGCACATAGTTGCACCCTAGGGTGAGACACTAGGTCTAATGAATCTCTTATCAAGCAAATCTTTCAACTGCTCCTTCAATTCTTTCAATTCTGGCGGGCTATACGATATGGCAGAATAGAAATGGGATGAATGCCCAGATCCAAGTCAATATCCCTATCGGATGGTATCCCCAACAAGTTTGTAGGAAACACCTTTGGACACTCACAAACAACTGGTACTTAATCCAAGGAAGGAACCTCTATACTAGAATCGCGGACATAAGCCAAATAAGCTAGACACCTCTTCTCGACCATATGATGAGCCTTCAAATAAGAGATAACCCTAATAACCCTAATAGTAGAATGGCCAGGAGCCTCTCCACTTTAATCAAGGAAACCCTGACAAGTATAAGGTCACCGTCTTGGCGTGAAAATCTAATATAGCATGATAAGGTGACAGCCAATCCATGCCCAAGATAACATCAACATCTACCATATCAAGAAGTAGAAAATCTACACTAGTCTTAAGACTTCCAATGGTAACCACACATGAACGATAAACACGATCTACAACAATAACATCTCTCACAGGTGTGGACACATACACAGGATCGCTCAAAGAATCATGAGGCAAAACCAAATATAAAGAAAAATAGCATGACACGTTAGAATAATTAGAACACAAATCAAATAGAAATGAAGCATCTCTATGGCAACATGAAACAACACATGTGATAACAATATCGGATGACTCAAACTCTGGCCTAGCTGGAAAAGCATAGCATTGGGGCTGGGCCCCACCACTCTAAACTGCATCTCTAGGATAGGCCCTACTTGACTGGCCTCCACCTCTAGTGGCCTTACCTCTACCTCTAATGGCCTGACCTCCACTTTTAGTTGTATGACCCCTACCTCTAGCTGGCTGAGCAGGCGGTGAAGCACTCGGTGCCGGGACCATGGCATGAGAACCCTGATATTGTGAAATGCTTGACGCCCGAGGGCAAAATCGAGCAATGTGTCTCGGATCACCACAAGTATAACATGACCTCGATTGTTGTGATTGTTGACCCTAAAACTGACCATGCCGACCTTAGTAACCACTCTGGAAGCTTTGGAGCGAAGGTTCACTAATAGAAGCTCGTGGTGCACTATAGTCTAGCTGGTCAGAATAAGACATATGAGGGCCACGACCCCCCAAAGCACCGTGGGATGCCTGGAGTGCTGAATGAAACGTCCTGGGAGGATGGACCCTACCAAAAGTACCCCTGTCTCCAGATGAGGAACCACTGAATCCACCGGAATAATGAGGCCTCTTATCAGACCCTTGACCTTCCCCCTGTGCAATAACCATTTCGACTCGCTTGGCAATCAACCATCTGAAAAAATCTCACTTCCACTCTCCTTGGCCATCTTCAAATTGATAGGTTGAGCAAGTCCCTCAATAAAACTCCTCTTCCTCTCTCTCTTGATAGGAAGTAGAAGAACATCATGACATGCCAGGTCCACAAAACAGGTCTCATACTGAGTGACTAACACACTCTTCTACTGGACACGCTCAAACTGTCTGTGATAATCCTCTCTCAGTGTGATAGGGAGGAAATTTCAAAGAAATATCTGAGAGAACTGTTGCTAAGTAAGATCAGGTGACCCAAATGGCCTGTTCGATAAAAAATCTTTCCACCATCTCTTGGCAGATCCCATCATCTAAAACACAACAAAATCTACCCCCATTGGTCTCAACTATCCCTATGTTCTGCAGTACCTCATGGCAGCGGTCAAGATAATCATGTGGGTCCTCAGAAAGTGCACCACTAAAGTAAATGGAAAGATCTTGGTGAACTTGTCCAATCTTAATAAGCCCTCAGAAGTCATAGCCGGTCCATCACTGGCATGTGCCGTAACAACCAGCTGAACTACCCCAACTGGCTAGGTTGCTGGACTTTGATAATGGGAGCCATCTGCTCTGGAGACTGAGTAGCGGGAGTCTATGCTCCTCCCCCAGCCTAAGAGACGGTTGGTGCCATAGGAAATGTATCAGCCTGGGCTACACTTTCCATAAGGCCCACTAACGTACTAGAGCGCCCCGAAGCACTAGGGTGGAATGAACCCCTCCGGAACCTAAGCTAATCCAACAGGAATAGTCTGGGCTGGAACCTCCTCATCAAACTCCACCTGAGGCCCCACTACTGGTGCTGCTACTCGAGCTCTGGGCTGAGCTCTGTCCTTGCCTCGGCCTCTAGCGCGACCTCCGTCTCGACCTCTGCCTCTCGTAGGAGCTGCCACTGAGGGCCTGGCTACTACCCAGCTGAAAATGCAGTACGTGTTCTCGCCATCTGTGAGAGAACATGAGTAAAAGAGTTCAATTAGCAATGGGAAAATAAAATCGCACGAGAGAGAATAATAGAAGTGAAATTTGTTCCTAAACTTCATAGCTACTGGAAGATCAGTGCAGACGTCTCCGTACTGATCTTCTAGACTGTACTAAGCATGCTCATGACTTGTGAGACCTAGACAACCTATTACTCTGATACCAACTTATCATGACCTAGAATTCCCACCTTCGGGACCGTGATGACACCTAACATTTCACTTGCTAGGCAAGCCAATGTTAGTGGATTACTTAAAACAATTTTAGTCAATTTCAATAATAGGATCAATTAAGACAGAAGAAGCTAAAACTCAATGTGGAATAACATAAAAGCACATAGTATCTAGCTTCTAGAATTTTCTACAAATAGAGTCAGAAAGAAAAACAACTGTTTTGAACGAAAAGAAACTGTAAAATAGGGAAAATAGAAGGAGACTTCAAGGTCTGCGTACGCCAGCAGGTCTACATAGAGTCTCCAAGGAGAAAATCCAAGATGCTATGCCTCACGAACAACTAGGGTCAGTACCAAAATCTACACAAGATGTGCAGAGTGTAGTACGAGAATAACCGACCCTATATACTCAGTAAGTGTCAAGTCTAACCTCGACAAAGTAGTGATGAGGCTATGACAAGACACCCATGTTATAAACATGTGCAGATAACAGTATACGTGCAACATAACAACAAATAAAGTCTAAATATGTACTATTGGGACGGGGACATGCTAAAGGGGGTACAAGATACAAAAATACAATAGGCTATGATAACCAAAATAGTCAATACCTTTGACCAACAAAAAGCAATAAGCATAATGAAGAAAACTTTACGGCATCACTCTTTGTGCTTTTACTCTCAACCTCACAATGAAACAATAATACTGCACGACATCACCTTTCGTGCTTTTACACTCACTTTCAGTATAAATCAATAGATATGACACGACATAATCCTTCGTGCATTAAAACTCACAATATGGCATGACATCACCCTTCGTGCATTAACACTCTCTCTTACCATAGAATAATGAAAAGTAATAACTGGAGATAGGATCAACAAGAACAAGCCTTACTTCAACAACGGTTCCACAATACCAATTTTAACTTTAGAAACAACACTCAATTATCACAAAAGCCCATAAATGTGGTATGAACAATCAATTTTAATAAGTAACTAGTCTAAGCATGGATAACATAATTAAAGTAAGCAATAATTACAAGGAAAAAGTCTCACCCGCATGCTTTAACCTAGGAACAATGCGTAAGTACTTGTCACCTCACATATACATTGTACCCAACATCCAAACATGTAGCAAATAGACAAACAAGTCCTAATCTGTCAAGCCAAGGTTAACCACAACCCTTAACTCGCACCAAAAGGATCAATTCAAAGCTCAACCACAACTTTGCCTTTCAAACAAGCCTCCAAACCAATATAATCTTGAAAATTGTTAACCAAATGATTCAAATTAAGCCTTAGGAACTACGCAAGATTGCAAAGGATTCAACTTAAGTCATTATTAAAAAAGTCAACTCCCAGGAATGTTTGATCTAAACCCAAAATTCGGACCAAAATTCGATTATCCATTCACTCCCAAGCCTGGTTATGTAATTTATTTTACAATCTGATCTCTATTTGAGGTCTAAATTCCAATTTTACAAAAATTATACTAAATTCTTGAAGTGCGAGTTCTGGTTGAGTTCGGTTGCATTTCTGGGTCATGTTGTATCAGCAGAGGGTATTCAGGTGGACCCGAAGAAGATTGAGGCAGTCAAGAATTGGCCTCGACCAGCTTCAGCGACTGAGATTCGGAGTTTCTTGAGGTTAGCAGGTTATTACCGCCGGTTCGTGGGGGGGTTAAGATTGAAAGAAAATAGGTTAGATCACTTACCAATTATTTGGGGAAGAAGGGTGCTTGGAAAAATTGCCTCTAGGGTTTTCTTGTTTTGAAAATTTAAAGAATTAGAAAAAATCCCGTTTTTAGCTATTTAATCAGTAACAAATATTTCATTTGCAACTTGGGGTTCGCATTTGCGGGGAACCTCGCAAATGCGAAGATACGGTCACAAATGCAAAGTCCTCCCATTTCTACTGTCATCGCAGTTGCGATGATTTGTCCGTAAATGTGAATAATGATCTTCCGCAATTGCGACCAAATTAATCGCAAATGTGATCAAGCCTGACCCAGTCCCACAGCGCAAATGTGAACCTGAGGTGCCCCAGCTACCCTTCGCAATTATGTGGAGTTTCTCGCAAGTGCGAACCTATCAGATGTCGCAAATGCGAAGCCTAACCTCGCAATTGTGAGGTCTGCGGCCTTCACCAGAACTAAAGCACACCGACAATGTTTTTAAATCCAAATTCACTTCGTAGCCTATCTGAAACTCTCCCGAGCCCTCGAGGCTCTAAACCAAATCTGCACACCAATCTAAAAATATCATACGAACTTGCTCGCGTGATCAAATCACCAAAATAATACCTAGAACTATGAATTGAGCATCAAATCAAAGGAAGTTTTTAAGAAAACTCATGAACTTCTATTTTTACAATCGGACGTATGAATCACGTCAAACCAAGTCAGCTTCTCACCAAATTTGACAGACAAGTCATAAATATAGTAATGGACCTATATTAGGTTCGGGAACTAAAATAAGGATATGATATCAATAAAGTCAAATATTGGTCAAACTTTCAAAGTCATTAAGTTTTTAAACTTTCAAATTTCAATAAAGTGTGATAACTAGGGCTAGGACTTCTAAATTCAATTCCGGATCCAAGTCCCAAATGAAATACGGGGACGGTCAAAATACAAATCTGGGTCTGTTTGCTCAAAACGTTGACCAAAGTCAACTAAAATAAATTTTAAGGCAAATTTTTTATATGTTCTCAGTTTTTAACATAAACGCTTTCCCGAAAAATACCTCGATCATGCACGCAAATGGAGGAGGATTAATATGAGGTATTTAAGGCTTCAAAGTGCGGAATTAAGTTCTAAAATATAAGATGACTTATTGGGTCACCACAAAATTATAGAAACTAATTTTTTTTTTTAAAAAACATCGAAAAGTCGGAACTTTAATTTCTTTGAATAGCTCTAACAACTAGTAATATATTAGATTATTTTACTCTTCTGATTTTATTCAGCTATATGATCGTTATTAATTTGTTGGCATCCCTAACTTGGTATGTTTTTGTATCTTTCAAGGATTTAAGTTATACAAATTGGTCTAAAGGTGTTATTTTCGGGCTACCAATCAATCATTTTACGAATAATATTCTGTTATCTTAATTTAATGACATTTAAAAATTGATACAATATTAATCAATGTACTAAGCCTATAACAATATTTCAGTTACAAGTACATTTCATTCATCTCTATATTCTCTATCTTTGTGATGCTTTTAATCTATATCTATATATTATTAAAAAGAGAGAAAAAAAATACTCTCCTTAAACCAAGTGGCAGCTTAGAAAAAAGGCACATGACACAAGTAGTTAATATTACTTATTGATTATCATTTTTAAATTTAAATATCTATGAAATACTAAAATAAAATATTTTATAATAAAAAACAAAAATTTAATAAAAATTGCCCATTCAAATTGGGGATTCAAAACTTTATTTAAAAAAGAGGAAAAAAGAAAATTGAAAAAAAAGACATAAGAAATTAATTACCTAAAATTAACTATTCAAACACGGGCGAGTGTTGCTTTATGTTAGTTCATTTTTTTGTTTCTTTTGGTTAAATGATTTTTATTTTTTATAAATGAAAAGTGTATTTATTGATTAAAATTCTGACAATTATTGAGAATAATATTATAAATAATAAAGAATGTATATTTATATATTATTAAAAGGAGTGGAAATTGCCCTCTACTTAATCCAAGCGGCAACCTAGAAAAAACCCTCTTGGCATAGGTAGTGAATAATTAGTTATTCATTATTATTTTTGAATTTATATATCTATGAAATACTTAAATAAAATATTTTATAATCTAGCTATATATTATTAAAAGGAGAGGAAAATGTCCTCTCCTTAAGCCAAGTGGCAGCTTAGAAAAAAGCCACGTGATATAAGNAATGACCGATCAGGTCGTTACATATTGTGTTGGACCGATATATTATACTATAACTCCAGTATATTATACTGAAGTTCCAACATATGTATACTGGAACTCCAGTATATTATACTGGAGTATTTTTCCGAATTTTGAACAGTATTTTCATTCAAATTTATCTTTACATGAAAAGTGACTAAATTTGTATTAGTTTTGAAATTATGGCTATTTTTTAAGGACCACTTATAAATCTGGCTATTTTTTAATTTCTCCCAATATTATAAGTAGCAAAGAGACTAAAAATGGATATGTCCCTATAAATGACACCTGAATCTATATATTATTAAAATGAGAGGAAAAAGCCCTCTTCTTAAGCCAAGTGGCAACCTAAAAAAATGCCACATGACATTGTTAGTTATTGATTATTATTTTTAAATTTAAATATATATATATATATATATATATATATATATATATAAATAAAATAATAAAATAAAATATTTTATTATAAAATAAAAAATTAAAATTAACTGTCCATTCAAATTGGAGATTCAAGAATTTTTTTTTAAAAAAAAAGAAAAAAGTAAATCTATCTATATAGAATAGGAGAAGCAAAAGCATTATATTAAGACAAGTGTCTTAACCACAAAAAGGCAAGTGGCATTGTTAAGACAAAATAAACTACTTTTCTAACTATTTTTTTTTTTTTTGAATTTTGAATTAATTGGTTATACTACTTGAATGAGTAAATATAAATATCTTATAATTATCAATAAAAAACGAAAATACAAGAAAATATTCTATTCATTCAAATTGGAGTTTTAAATTATTTTACAATAAAAAAACAAAAAATCAAAAGCTACCAATTCAATAGTAGTAGTAGTAGTGTGTATGTTATATAGGAGTAGTTATTATACTAAATTGATAATTTATTAATAATTCATATATCAATTTAACAATATTAAGTAATGAATAATACAATTGGATACCATAAATGAAGAATACTAAAAAAAAAATTAAATGATATCGTAAAAATACATATACTAATTAAATTTCTCATGTAGAAAAATTAATTAATAAATAGGACTCATAATTTCATAATGAAAAGTACAAAAATATAAAGAAACTATTAAGATATTATACACACGATAATATATGATATACATGTAAGCACGTGATTTTTACCCTAAACAAATTATTCCAAAAATTTCAAATAAAATAATTTTATAATTTTAAGAATTTTGTTGCACTCTTTGTGTAAATTGGCCGCATGATAAACTCCTATTAAAAATACAAAACAAAAATACACATATGCATTAGGATTTTTAATTTTTAGTATTAATGCATTTTCGAAAATAAATTAAAGAAAAATCAAAAATAGCATCATATGGTTTTAATTGGAAATTACTACAAAATAATTATTAAATAATTTTCAGACTTTAATTAGTATAATTGTTAGTTTAATCTCAATTTTATAAAATTCAGAAAATACAAAAAAAAATAATAATAATAAAAATAATAATGAACAAAAGAAAGGAAATACAATACATAAATACAACACAAAATATAAAAGTAAATTTGGGCCAAAATGACTTAGCCCAAATAAATTCCTTCCAGTCCGACCCAGGCCCAAGTCCCATGCGCTCGGTCCACCCATACCCCATATGAAACGACGTCGTTTTGCTTCTTTAGGTTTAAAATCAATCCTGGCCATCCGTTTATTCCAATCCAATGGTCTCTATTAGATCCTCTATAATAAATATAATTGTCTTAATACTATACAAAAATCAGAGACAAAGATTTTATCTTCCTGGTATTAACCACACTGCCTTCCTCGTATTAACCCTAGCCTCTCGTCGGAATCCATCGCCGGCGGGAAATGACACCCACGCCAATAGCCCTCAGATTCACACCATCGACTCACCTCGTTCCCCTCTTTCCATTCCTTCCATTGGCTTCCCTCGAAACTCGCCAGAACCTATCAAATCTTCGACCAAAGGTTCTCCGGCGACGATGCACGTTATGCCAAATGAGCCCAATTTTACACCATAGAACCGCCCTGGCCCCCTCTACACAAATTTCAGTCTCTTGGCTCGAATGTGGCCGAAACGACTTGAATATTAATTTCAAGATTTTTCGGCCAGGAGTTTATACTCAAATCTTTATGATTTCTTGACCGTAATATCCTCAACCACGTGTTTTCTATGAAAACACATGACTGGGGATGTTATGTGTCAAGAATCTCGAAAGATTCCCTCAAATCAGTCGGCCGGAGTTTTTCTTTACATCAGTAAGTCCTCCTCCTATTTTTCTTTCTTTTATACTTTTATTATGATTATGATTATTTCTTAATAATAGTTTGCATGCAATTTTAACTTAGGTTTTATTGTTTCTGATTAAGGCCATTTGATTTTGTTTTGGTAGTCCCTTTTCATTCTGATTTTATTTTTCTGTCTATTGATCGGTTGTCAATAGTTAGACAGTTAGTCAGTAGTTTAGTTAGGTTTACTCTCATATAATGATTTGGGAATTATTGAGATTGATCCCAGTTAGGTTTACTATTGATTGTAACGCTTAGGGTTGTATTGGTTATAGCTGATAGTTTAGTTTCAGAAAAATAATGAGTAACAGGTTTAATTTGGACAGAAGTCGAAGGGGATAGGGCTATCGTAATTTTAAGAATTGGCAAGGGTAGTTTGGGCATGGAAAAGGGCAAAATTAACAGATTTAGTAAATATTAAAATGGGTTAAGGGTAGTATAGGAATTGTAAAGGGAATAGAAGGTTCTAGAATAGACTTTAATGTAGAGGCCAAGGCAAATATAGTGCATTTACTTATTTATCAAGTTAAAAACTGAGGGACTAATCTAAAAATAACTAGGGACTAATAAAAAAATTAAAAAATCTGAAGGTTGCCTTAGTTTAAGCCTATAAAAGGCACCCAAATGCCTTGGAAAAAAGTTTTTTTAGAGATCTGAAAATTTCCAAAATCCTTCCAGCCTTTAATTTTTTTTTTTAAATCCTTCTCTAGGTCTGAAATTTTGATTTTTTAGTTCCAGATCAAAAAGCTTCAAGTGTGAAGTTATATAGTCATATAAATTTTGTTTAGATCCAAATTTTTCCAGAAAAAACCAAAAAAAACAACATCAGAAAATTAAAAAGGGTACTGTTTCATTGAGTCTCAAGTTAATTTTGAGATTTGGTGATTGAAATATATGCTCCAACGTAGAGTTTGATTGCTGGTTTGTTGCTGATATTTTGGGGTCAATTTTGAAGTATATTTGAGTTTCAAACAAGCCTACTTGTTAATTTTTTGGGGTGCTCTTCTCCTGTAATTCAAATCTGGTTGTCGTAGTGATTTTGGTTTGAAATTTGGTTATGTTTGCTG
>MU715954.1:230178-248731 GCA_026770625.1 Nicotiana glauca | reverse complement strand
TAGAGTTTGATTGCTGGTTTGTTGCTGAGATTCTGGGGTCAATTTTGAAGTATATTTGAGTTTCAAACAAGCCTACTTGTTAATTTTTTGGGGTGCTCTTCTCCTGTAATTCAAATCTGGTTGTCGTAGTGATTTTGGTTTGAAATTTGGTTATGTTTGCTGCTGATAACAAGCTTTGTCTGCTGATCTTTGTTACTGCTGATCTCCTTTGTTATTTCGAATTTCCAGGTACATACTTCTCTAGAATCCCTATGTATTGTTGAAAGCTGATTTGAAGAAGGAAATAAGAGAAACTAGAAGATTTTTTTACATTTACTTGTTGGTTTAAGCATGATACTTGTAGTTTCATTTAACCATGTACTCTATTTGTAGAATGAATACTATCATTTTCCTTTTTACACATCGTAGTTAAAACTGGACAGTTATTATTTGCATATAAATCATTTATAGCCTGTAAGTCTGTTGTTGAAATTGGACTTTATATTAAATCGAATAGGTCCTTGTGCTTAGTTTAAAATGATAGATTGAACCAACATATCTGGACTAGAAATCATGATTTCCCTATTCTAGTAGTTATTAGTTCTATTCAGAATTGATAATTACACTTTGTATATGATCTAGCTTCATTTGGATATTAATTGAACCTTATATTTAACTCATGATGGAATCAGTTGTTCAAATGTGTGAATATTATATTAATCACCTAATGTTCCTCATCTAATAACATATTGCTTCAAATTTACATGATTACAAGCTTGATTAAATCTGTGCTTCCTTATGTTTGTTCGAGATTCAGTATAAAAGAAAAATTGGAATCCTATTGAGACTGGGCTCAAAAGCAGGCCCAACATAAACTGACGGGCATGGTCTGGAAGAAAGTAACTGCATACTCAATTAAATGTTTGGGCCAATTCCTAGAGGCCCAACGTAGGCATCCTCTCACAACCCATATGATCAGGCCAAATTTTCAAGGCCTAGGATTAATGGTTGATTTATACATCCATGGCATTACATTAGGTTAAGTTTAAAAAATCCAAGAATTTGCTATAAGTCAAATCCCGTAAAAGTAATTAGGAAAATCGGGGGTATTAACTTACAAATGTAAAATTGGGTCTCAAATTAGGTAGCGGGTTCAAGCTAAAAAGGTGTTTCCCTTTTGTTTGAATTCGGACTTGTATTCATGATTCGAATTTATATTTGTAAATTAATTAGCTATTAGAGACAAATAATCCATAGAAAATTCTAGTTTTCTTTTAGTTGGCCTTTAATAATAAAATGAGATGAGCCTCGCCAAATAAAAAAATAATAATTGCGGGGCCCTCATCAATTACTTAAAAAAATACTTAGAGATTCGGGATGGGCCGTTTAGCGAATTTCACCGCCTTCCCAAAAGATAATAATACGTTAGACACTATAGGCGCGTTTTAATAATCTTACCTTCCTAATTCGGGTGTGTATTTCATACAACCCAAATCCAAATCCGAAAACGTCAAATAAAGATGTGTCGAGGATCCGGGTGCATTTCATGTGACGTGATCCGAAAATATATTTTTTAGGCGACGTTCACTTTCATAATAACAATTTAAAAGCGGTAAATACTTATAAAATCACATTATAGGTTGGAGCATGTGTAAAAAAATTAGATTTTTAGCCATTTATAATAATTTAAGCGACCGTGCTAGAACCACGGGATCCGGGGGTGCCTAACACCTTCCCTCGGATCAACAGAATTCCTTTCACAGAATTTCTGGTTCGCAGACTCCCATTGGGAAGTCGAATAATGTTCCTCGATTTGGGATTTAAACCGGTGACTCAGGACACCAAAAGCCAATTTCCCGAGTGGCGACTCTAAAAAAAATAAATAAATAATCCCAATTCGAATAATGTCACTTAAATTGGAAAAACTCCCTTTATACATTGATCCCTTCGGGGTAAGGTGCGTAAAAAAAGGAGGTGTGACAATACAAAACATATTTTATTAATTATTAAAAATATTAGTACGTTTTTTGTAAAAATAATAAAAGGCTTAATCTTTATATTTTTGATGAATTCAAAACTATAATTTAGTTAAAAAATAATATTATCAAAATTTACAGTAAATATAAAAAGAGAAAATTAATCAAATATTATAGTAAAAATGAATGTACGAAAAGAGGTGGATAAAGATATTTTATAATATTTATATTTTGAATCAATTAATAAATAAAATAAAATAAAAAATCAAGAAAATTATTGATAAATTTAGACAATTGAAGAATTTTAAACAGTATAACATAGGTATAAAATATATATTTCTAGATTAAGAAAATATATACGTATGTTCTACTACGAGATAAGTAGTATTAAAATATTAAGACAATTTGACACGTTAATAAAAAATCACATTAGTAAATGTATAGTACTGAGTACTTGCTAATTTAATAAATAATAAATAAGGAATAAATAATTTATTTGATTACTATAATGCTTTATATCATTTGGTTTTGTATAGAATTTATTATATTTATGTACACTACATTATAATAAAATAGTAACTAATATTTATTAAAATAACATGATATATTAGTTCATAATTTCGTAAGATTAATATTCCGTCAAATTGTGACCAAAAAAAAAAAATCCATCAAATTATCCGCACATCGCACGGGTTCTAACACTAGTTAAAGCGAATACATAAAGAAATTAACTACCAAAAATTAACTCATTTTATTTACATATTATTAAAAGGAGTGGAAAAAACATCCACATTAAGTCAAGTAGCAACCTCACAATAGGTCACTTAGCAATCTAGGACAATTTAATTTAATTAATATTTTTTAATATTGACGTTGTATCGCGCGGTAGGAGACTACTAGTTACTTAAAAGAAGAAATGATCAAGAAATATCTATAGTATGAGAACTTAAAAGCGAATCTATACATTTACGCTATAATGGGATATAATAATTAATGGAGATTATCCCAATTTCTAGAGATTTTCTAAAGTGCAACTGCATATATAAATACCCACTCTCTGTTCCAACATCAATCACAGTAAGAAAGAAAGCATGAGTTTTGCTAACAAAGTGATGGTGATTTTTCTGCTTATGGTTATTTTGGCGATGCTGAAAGGTGCTCATGCACAGAATTTTTGTTGCGGGTGGAATCCTGACTGCTGTGAGGCCTCCCTTCAAAAGGGATTACCAAGGCATAGTCATTGGGAAATTATTCAATCAAATACATAGACATAGATCTTCTTGTTCTCCAAATATATGGACGATATACTTCTTCTGAACAGAACAATTATGAAATAAATAAACCTTTTATTACTTTTTGTTTGTTTTCTTATATTAAAATAGATAATAGTACTTTTTTTTTTCCTATCTATTTTTGGCTGTTTGTTCAAGCAATGACTTTCTTCAAATTTAATGAGGAGCTTCATATAATAGTACGCCTCATTTTTAAACAAACTGAGATCAATTATATAAATTCTCACTAACCAAAATACATAGGAACTTAACACTTTTCTACAGTCGGCGAGTGCGGATTTCAATCTAATAACTGAAAAAAGTGAAAAATAACACAATAGCAATTAAGAAAATAAACATAGGTTCGACTGAATTAGATGATGCAGTGATCATCGGATATAAATCACATTCAAAATTGTTATGTCACCGCCCAATTCTTACTATGGGCCGTGATGACGCCCAACGTCGTCATTAGGCAAGCCAACTGTGAACAATCAAATTAATTATTTATTTTATTACCCTTAAAATCATGAATTTTAATTAAATAAATAAATCTATGCATTAAAATCGTGGTACATACAATTTGGTAAAATATAAAATAAAAGTGTGACAATGTTAAGCAAAATCACAAACAATTACAAGAACAACCCAAAATTCGGGGTCACAAGTGCACGAGCATCTATAGGAAGTAAAATAATAATACAATATTTGACTGGAATATGAAATAGACATGATAAAATAAATGAATATGATGGAGACTCTATGTGCTGCAGATCGTAACATGGAATACATCTCACCATAAGGTCCCATCTACGTATATTGTATGTACGTAGGGGTCTATAGGTTTTGTCCTTTTTAGGGTTGACTTGTTTAGTAAGTCTCGTGATATTAATTGATGTGATGTGGACTTGATTGATGGATAGATGGATGGATATGAGAAGGTGTTGTTATAGTACCCTAAAGATACTTGCCGACTCTTTTCACTTTGCTGATTCTTAAGAAAACATAGTGAAAATTATCTTGGAATTTTATGTACTAATATTAATGGTTGGAAGTGGATGTTGCTTACCATCAGAGCAACCCCTCTTGTCCTGTAACTAACATAACTCTCCAACCTGATGACAACGTAAATTTCTCAAATTTCATGTACTATCTCAACAAATAGAAGAATTTAAAGGCTACCTCAAACGGGTAAGGAATATCAAGTGCTATCTCAAACGAATAAGGCATAACATGTAACTGTCAGATCTTAATCAAAAGAGGAATCTCATGAATATTCAGACTCCTAGTGGTGTAATGCACGAGTTATGCTAAAGTCGTACGGTCCGATCTAGAATAGTGTGTACACTGTCAAGGGTTAATCGAGGCGAACCATAAATTCATCTCGAATATACTGCTGAGGCATTCAGCCCGATCCACAAGAAGAGGAGAAACTTATAGAATTACGAGTGACGTATTTGCAATACAAGAACAAGAACATAAAGTAAGCATAACTGTTACCAGTAATTGGATATCCCATCAAACAACTCAAGGTATCAAGATTCGACCTAACATGAGCTCTAATAAAATTACATTTACGAGCTTAGGTAATTAAACTAACAAGTTGAATTCAACTAATACAAACATCGCATGATATAGTCCTAAGTCTACACGGACATAAGCATGATATTAGCTACGTAAGGACTCTCGTCACCTCGTGCATATGTAGCCTCCACAACAAGTAGCACATAACAAATACATCACCTATGGGGTAATTTCCTCTCACAAAGTTAGATAGGAGACTTACCTCGCTCTGAAATCCGATAACCGGTTCCAAGGCCTCCCTAACACCTCAAACCGATGCCCACCGATCCGAAACTATCCAAACAATGTGCAAACTAATCAAAATATACTCCAATATTCATAACTTAACAATTTATAATAATTTCCAACTCCACTCGAAAAGTCAAACCCCAGGCAAACGTGGCCGGACTTCAATTTTTTTTAAGACAATCATTAACCAATACGCCAAGAACTCAAATATATAAGTTATTCTCAATTTCATGTCCAAAATCCATAAATATCATTTCTAGGTTTTCTTCCAAAAATTTCATAATTTTTTTCAATTTTCATGTTAAAATCCATATATAACCCATGTAATAAAATCTAGATAACTAGGAATAACTTACTTTATGCTAAATGGTGAAATTGATCTTCAAGAATCACCCCAAATCGCCTCACATGTGCTTCAGGAACTCAAAAGAGAATAAATGAGCTCAAAATCTCAAAATTAGAAATTTAATACACCTTATAAATATCACCTTCCAGGCCTCCTTCTTCGAGAATACGGTCATTAGCCATGCGACTGCAGTTAATAAAAGTCCCAACATCATTTCCTTTATTATGATCAGGGTCAAAATCACGCAATCGCGATGGACATGTTTCATTTTCTTCTTCAAATATACCCTTCGGTATAATGGCTATAACATTTTGTAAGAAATTTCAAATAGAAAATGGTTTGATTTTTATAAAACTAGATTCCAAGGGCTACAACTTTTATTTTTCAATCATCCCTAAATTTCTTGTAGATTGCAAGATATAAGCTCCGAAAATAATATCACTAACAGCAGAAATTGCTTCTACGCAATCGCAACCCTTCCTTCCGCGGTTGCGATTCACAAGGCCAGAAATGCACTTTGCTCTTCGCAATCACGGCATGGACCTCTGCGATCGCAATTCACACCCTTGGCATCAGATATCCAAAGTTTAAAAGGCCTAAAAGTGGTCCTAAACCACCCCAAATCTCACCCGAGGTTCGAGGAACCCCGTCCAATCATTCTAATAAGTTTCTATACCCTATGTAAACTTGTCCAAAGTCTTGGAACACAAACTACAACATCGAAACCAAGAATTAAAGATCAAACTCAATTTCTTAAACTCTCTTTACTTTCAAATCTTCATCCTTCGCCGAGCGCATCTGAATCACACTTAAATATTTCGGAATGACACTAAATTTTGCGTACAAGTCACAAATCACAATACAAACCTATTCCAAGGCTTGGAATCCTAAACAGACATCAATAATACCAAAGTCCACTTCAGCTCGAATTTAGGAAATTCTAAAACCTTTAAAATGCCAACCATTCACGATAAGCGCTGAAATACTTTCGGATCATCCGATACTTAATACGAACATACGCCCAAGTCCAAAATTATCATAAGAGCCTATTGGAACCTTCAAATCCTGATTCCAAGGCCGTTTATTAAAAAGTCAAACCTTGGCCACCTCTTTCAACTTAAAGGTTCCCAGATTAAAAATTTTCCTTCCCAATCAACTCCGAACTTCCTAAAATTAAAATCCGACTACACTTAAAAGTCATAATACATGAAGTGAAGTTACTCAAGGCCTCAAACTGCTAAACGATGTGCTAGAGCTCTAAATAGCTGGTCGGATCCTTTTTCATTTCCCCCCACTTAAGCATATGTTCATCTTCGAATGTGCCAAGAACCATTTCAGAGATGCCCATAAGCAGTGTTTAACACTTTGTGCAACTACCTATTGGCCTAAGAATAGGTAAAGTTTTGAAGAATGACAAAAGAACTCAGTCATGGACCAGGTCCATCTTGTGATGCACAGTCATGATCAATCTATACATGTGAGATGCACGTGAAAAAGATAAGGTCTAATGATCAAGCAGAAATAACTCCTAATCTGATTGAAAAGGTTGCATATTAGATAAGGGGAGAAAGTCTCCTTATATGAAGAGAATACAATCTAGGAGAAAGATGGTGTTAGAGTTTGAGATCATCATGGACTCGTTTACGATAGAAGAGTAGCAATTGAGTCCCAATCAAACTCTGATTACTAACCTATTAAATGTCAGTGTTGTTCTCTTTTACAGGAAATGCACATACACAGAAGTTAGACAAAATTGAGAGCAAAAGAGAAAGGCAATTTTGCAAGCAATTTATGTGTGATTTAATTGTGCACTCCTGAAGCTACTTGAACGAGATAGAAGAACCAGTTCCACTCTGTCTATATTTTATTCTAGTTCAATTATAGTAGGTGGTATAAAGTTGTACCTTTCAGCTTTGATAGAAGCAATTATATTAGGTACCTAGAGTGTTCAAGTTATAGCTAACTTGAAGTTGTCGCAACAGTTGAGGCTGTGTGCCTCAACGGGATTAGAGTTAATCCTTAAGTTTACAAAGAGTTTTGTAAATGCTATTTTGGCTCAGTGATTTTAGTGGAAATTTGGGAAAATCCTACTTAGTAGTAGGTCGTATTTTTTTCACCTTTTGAGCCAGGTGTTTTTCACGTAAAAATCTCTGTGTTCTTTATTTTCTGTATTTATTATTCCGCAAACAGTAGTAGTTGGAACACCTAGAAGAACCAGGTTCTTCTATAGTTCAGATAAGCGAAACTTGGGTACCACACAAATTACCCCCCTATGTGATATTGACGCTTAAAACATTAATTGATATCATAGCGGGTTATCCTTGAAGAGGTTAACACCTTAGGAAACGATCAAAATGAGTGCACCACCTAGAAACTGGGAAGGGCAATCCACTGCTAGGCCTCCACTCTTTAATGGTCAGTACTATTCTTTGTGGAAGAGCATGATGAGAGATCACATCCTAGGAGAAGATTATGAACTATGGGACACAGTCACTGATGGTCCTCTAATAACTACAAAGAAGAATGATGAAGGAGTGGATGTGCCAAAGACAAGAGCTGACTGCACTTCTGAAGAATTGAAGAAATGGGAGAAGAATGCCAAGGCCAAGAAATGGCTTGTGTGTGGACTGGGTCCAGAGAAGTACAACAAGATTCAAAGCTATACTACTGCAAAGGAAATATGGGACATTTTACAAGTGGCTCATGAAGGAACTCCTCAAGTAAAAAGATCAAGAGGAACACTACTATATTCTCAATATGAGAATTTCAGTATGAAGTAAGGAGAATCTGTCCAGGAGGTGTACACAAGGTTCACAACACTAACAAACGAACTTAAATCCCTTGGAAGAATTATCCTTGAAGAATACAAGGTTGAGAAAATCTTGACAAGAGTCTTACTAGTGACTTGGGAAAGCAAAATCACTGCTATTCAGGAATCAAACAACATTGCTACTCTCAAGATCGATGAAATGATTTGAAACCTTACTGCCTATGAACTGAGAAGGAAAACCATAAAAATGGATGCACCCAAGAAGGAAAGAAGTCTGGCTCTCAGAATAGCTGAAGTTTCATATCTGGAGGATTATGAAATGGCCATGATCACAAGAGATTTCAAAAAGTACCTGATGAGAGGAAAGAGTTCTTCAAGAGGTACAACCTTCAACAAACCAAGGGTTCCTGAGAAATAGACTAACGAGGGTTACTACAAATGTAGTAAGAATGATCACATGATCAAGAACTGTCCTCAATGGGAAATTGAGTGGAAGAAGGAAAGGGCTGAATGAAGGAACAGGAAGAAGGAACAAGTTCAACCCAAAAGGAACAAAGGATCAACAAAAGCTATGGTTTCTACTTGGGGAGAAACATCAGATGAGTACTCAGAAGATAAAGCTGTAGATGAACAAGCACTTATTGCCATTGGAGAATCAGATGATGAACAAGAAGTAAATGTCCTTCATCTCAAAGACAAAATTAACTTCCTGTCTAAAGAAAGGTTGTCTGAGCTATTGCTAGACTTAATTGATGAGTCTGAGATAACTAACAATAAGAAGGAAGATCTGTCTAGGGAATGTGTGATCCTAAAAGCAAAGTGCAAAAATCTAGAATCTAGGGCTAATGAGAGTGATAGTAAAAATACTGAACTGAAGAACCAGGTTCACCAGTATCCTAGAACTTAGGTCTGAGAACTTAAAACTGAAACTAGGAACAGGTAAGAAGAAAGCTGACCACACTCATCTCACTATAGAAAAAAATTTAGAAAAAATAAAGGATGAGCTGTACAGGAAAGATGAGCAAATAAAAGTCTTAAAAGAAGATCTAGGGAAGGTAAAACATGATCTAGGCAGAACTTGTAAATGGAACAAGGCTTCTGATGCACTTTCCTGGCTACAAGAACATCACAGTAGCAACAAAAAAGGACATGGCTATGGGACTCAAGCACCTAAGTGGGATCCTAAAAGCAAGTACCTCACTCTTCCTAAGAACAAAATCTGCACACACTGTGGCAAGACTGGCCATTACAAAAATGAATGTAATGCAAAATAAAAGGGCAGTCAAAAGAACAAAGCTTTTGTTCAAGAGAAAAATAAGCTGCCTGGGTGGGCTAAAAGGAATTTGATTTACCCCATGCCTATAGAAAGGGACCCAAACTATTTTGGGTTAGTAAGACTAACCCTTGATTTCTTTTTGCAGGTCCAAGTGAAGGGAAGTAGCCAAATATGGTACATGGATAGTGGCTACTTAAAACATATGACTGGAAGTAAGAACCAACTCCTTTCACTTGAGGACTTAAAGGGAGGTAATGTCTCCTTTGGAAATGGGAAGAAAGGTGAGATTATTGGAATTGGAAAGGTAGTAATACAGATTCACAATCCATTGAGAATGTCTACTTGATAGATGGCTTAAAATATAGCATGATCAGTGTGTCACAACTGTGTGACAGAGGTAACCTTGTAGCATTCACCTCTACCAAATGCTTTGTGATTAATCTTACCACTGACATGATTGTTTTGTAGGGAAAAAGAGTTAACAATATTTACATTGTAGATTTGTCTACTCTTTCAGAAAATGAACTCACTTGCCTAAGTGTGTTGGATAATGATCCCCTTCTGTGGCACAAAAGATTTGGTCATGCTAGTCTGAATCAGCTAAACAAATTAGTCTCTAAGGACTTGGTGATAGGGCTACCTAACATCAAGTTCAAGCAAGACAAACTTTGTAAGGCCTGTGCAAGGGGAAAGCAGGTAAGATCATCCTTAAAAAAATGGTAAGCACAACCAAGACGTTAGAACTGGTCCATATGGATCTCTGTGGTCCAATGATAACCTTGAGCAGAGATGGAAAGAAATATGTGATGGTGCTTGTTGATGATTATTCTAGATTTACCTGGGGTACTACTTTTAACATCTAAAGATTAAGCAATTGACGTGTTTACTGCTTTTGTTAGAAAAACCCAGAAACAACTAGGCAATCAACTTGCATCCATTAGGTCTGATCATGGAACTGAATTTGATCATGCTAAGTTTGTTGATTCTGTGATTAGCACGGTATAGATTATAAATTTTCTGCCCCTAGGACTCCTCAACAAAATGGAGTAGTTGAAAGAAAGAACATGACTCTTGAAGACATGGCTAGGACTATGCTTCTTTCTAGTAAACTACCCCACAACTTCTAGGCAGAGGCTGTAAACACTTCATGTTACATTATCAATAGATGCATGACTAGATCTCTTGTAGAGAAGACCACCTATGAGTTACTTAAAGGGAGAAAACTAAATATATCCCATCCTAGGGCATTTGGATGCAAGTGCTTTGTGCACAATAATAGAAAAGACTCCCTAGGTAAGTTTGATCCCAAAAGTGATGAGGGAGTATTCTTGGGATATTCTTCACATAGCAAAGCTTATAAAGTGTTCAATAAGAGAACTCTGTGTGTATAAGAAAGTGTACATGTAGTGTTTGATAAAACTAACATTCTTTCTGAGAGATAAGAACATGAAGATTAAGCCATTGGACTGGTAAAGGATTTGACTGAATTCTTAGCACAAGTTAAAGTGGCACCAAAAGAAGGAACAGGTGATGGAACAGGTTGTTCCATCTAGGGCAACCTGATAGGGGGAACTGATCAAAGAGGAATTGGAAATAATCCCCTAAAAGTATATGTTCAGGACCCTATTCCTCAGTAACAGAACATGGGAGAAACATCTAGCAGAAATCAGTTGGGTGTGAAATCTCACAAGTATCAAAGTTCTCATTCTATTGAGAACATAATCACTGATCCAACATCTGGAGTCAAAAGTAGATCACAATTAATGAATCTGTGCGCTTTTGATGCTTTTTTATCGCTTACTGAACCTAAAAATGTTGTTGAGGCTTTGCAGGATGTAGATTAGGTGAATGCAATTCAAGATGAACTCAATCAGTTTGAGAGAAGCCAAGTTTGGCATCTAGTTCCAAGATCCAAGGACAAATAAGTCATTGGTATAAAATGGGTCTTCAGAAACAAACTTGTTGAAGATGGAACACTTATAAGAAACAAGGCAAGACTGGTGGTCCAATGTTACTACCAAGAGGAGGGTATAGATTATGATGAGACTTTTGCTCCAGTTATAAGACTAGAGGAAATTAGACTCCTCATAGCCTTTGCAGTACACATGGAATTCACTCTCCATTAGATGTATGTCAAAAGTGCCTTCCTGAATGGCTACCTGAAAGAAGAAGTGTTTGTGAAACAACCTCCAGGGTTTGAGATCAAGTAATGTCTTGAGCATGTGTACAAATTAGACAAGGCCCTGTATGGACTCAAGTAGGCTCCTAGAGCATGGTATGAATGACTGTCCAAATTTCTGCTTGAACATGGCTACAAAAGAGGTAAAATTGACAGTACCCTATTCTTAAGAGAAAAAGGTAAGGATCTCCTTGTAGTTCAAATATATGTTGATGACATAATCTTTGGGGCCACCACTGATAAACTAAGTAAGGATTTTGCAAAATTAACGGTGAGTGAATTTGAAATGAGTATGATGGGTGAGCTTAACTTTTTCCTAGGCTTACATATCAAACGAAGCCCAAATGGAACCATGATCCATCAGCAAAAGTATGCAAAAGAGCTAATCAAAAAGTTTAAAATGGATGAATCAAAGGAAATAGACACCCCCATTGCAACTGCCACTAAATTAGACATTGATGAACTTGGTTCATCAGTTGATCAGAAGTTGTATAGGGGTATGATTGATTTACTTTTGTATCTTACTGCCAGTAGACCTGACATCGTTTTCAGTGTAGGGCTTTGTGCTAGCTTTCAAGCTAATCCAAAAGAGTCTCACTTGACTGCTGTCAAGAGGATACAAAGATATTTGAAAGGCACCACAGATTTGTGTCTTTGGTATTCTAAAGGTAGTAATTTCAATCTGGTAGGATATGCTGATGCTGATTATGCAGGCTTTCTTATGGATAGGAAAAGCAGCTCAGGTATGACTCACTTTCTTGGTTCATGTCTTGTATCATGGGCCACTAAAAAGCAAAATTCATTGTCCTTATCCACTGCTGAGGCTGAGTATATTGTTGCTACCTCTTGTTGTGCCCAATTGCTACGGATCAAACAACAACTGGTAGATTTTGGCATTGAAGTTGGTTGCATTCCTATATTCTATGATAATACTAGTGCTATAAGTATGACAAAGAACCATGTTCATCATAATAGGACTAAGCACATAGATGTTAGACACCACTTCTTGAGAGATAACTATGAGAAAGGATTGATCTCCATAGAATTTTGTGGTATTGATAAGCAAATTGTTGTCATCTTCACTAAAGCACCGAGTAGAGAAAACTTTGAAAGGAACAGGTTGGAATTAGGGATGATTAAGATCACCTAATAGGTCCAGCTCAGAATGCACAATGGAAAAAAATTGAAAAATGAAAAAAAAATTTGGCTAGGAATTCTTAACTAGTGTAAATATCTAGATTAATTCTTACTCATCTTCATACTTTAATTAGTATACTCCTGTGACATGTATTTATATGACTCATTAATCTCTTATAAAAAAATTTCTATTATGGCATGTGAGGCATGTTCAAGAGAGTTATAAATGAAGAACCTGGTTCATCAGTGTGGGTTCATATGAAAGTTAAGGTATGTTTTCTATACTCTGCACAATTAAAAAGATTAATATTTCCATCATGAGCAGAAGTCCTATAATTGTTCAATTCCTAGAAAATTATATTTGTTAGCTTTGAACCAGTTCCGTCCGCCTAGAACTCTAAACCGTAAATTTTGCCTAAAATCTAGGGAAACCAAATCGATCATTCAAAATCTAAAATTTCAGTTTGATTAGACCTCTAATTGACCACTGTGAAAGGCTGTTGTTACTATTAAATATGTATTTTCCTTTAAATACACATCATTTCTCCTGCCTTCATCATAATTCCAAACTGTCAAAAACTTTTCTTCTCTGTTACTTGCCTTCTTCTAAAAAATTCCCAAATTCTCTCAAGAAACCAACGATCATGTCTAACCCACAAGACAATCCTGGAACTCCTCAGCCACCATCTCCCTCAAATTCATCCTCACATACTCCACCCAGTGCATCTCCAAAACCTAGACTATGAAGGGTGAAAATGCTTTCTTGAAAGACTGTAGCATATGGGGCTCTGAGGAAGGCATTAAATGAAAGATTGAAAGCAAGCCCAGCTCAAATCTCTAACTCCAGCTCTGAATCTGAATCCTATCAATCTGCTACTGAGGGGGAAGGACATGGATCTTCTGACTCTGAAAAGACTCAAGAATCTCCTTCTAAGGTAAGTTCATCTGTGACTGAAAACCTAGAGACTAGGTTTGTTCTGGTTAGACCCATTAGGGATATTGAATTTCCTGAGATACGAAGGAGTAGAGGTACAAAGAACTTTGAAAAAGAAAAAGAGAGAGAGGGTGCATGTGGTGAAGAGAGGGGAAATGGGAAAGGAGTAGTGCCTGCTATTTGTGGGGTTAAATATGAAAGGGTAGAAGAGAGTGGCATGAAGTCAGGGGGAAGTGATTTTGGGGAAGCTGCTGAGGGGTTGATTCATCTGAGCACACAGAGAGATGAACTTGTTTCAGCTACTGAAGAGACCCTAGCAGACCTGCTGAAAAAGGTTGGGGCAAGCTATGACCCAAAGAAACGCAAAACTCCTACAACAAAAACCCCCAATATTCCTAAGCCTTCCAAGAAAAGAAAGGCTTCATCCCCAACACCTAGTGCCTCTTCATTGCTAAAGGGTAGAGCCAGAAGAAGCAGGGTGAAACAGAGCGAAGCTGAGCTACAAAAGGCTTTAGCTGAAAGTAAGAAAAAGAAATGGATAAAGGAAAGGGAAAAATTGCAGAATCATCAGAGGCTGTTGAGGAAGAGGAGATGGAACTGGTCCATCAAGAAAGGGGTACATCAGTGGAGGTTCCTACCCCCAATCCCAAAAAGCCCAAGACTTCCTCCAAGAAGTCTTGTTTTGTCTCTGAGGCTGTTGAACCTACACTAGCCAAGAGGACAAGATCTGCAGTGAAAAACAAATAATCAAAATTTTTTGAAGATGATGACTGGAGTGGAGAAGAAGAAGAAAATGATTCTGATAAGGAACAGGACAAGTTTGCCATGTTTGGTAAAAGAAAGATTATAAAGGGTAGACTGCTGAAAGACCTGGTGGAACCAGGAATGATGAGATTGATGGATGCTTTAGCTACTCAGGGATGGAAGAACATGGTCCTTCAGATGGATGGTAGGCTAGCCAAAAATGACTTAATTGAATTTATGGCTAGTGTTGTGGTTAAGGAAGGCATTGTTCGAAGCCTGGTGAAAGGAGTCAAAGTGCTGTTTGATGCAAAAAAGCTGGGAGAAATCCTGGACATACCCTCTGAAGGGTTTGATGACTATACAAGGCAAAGGTGGCCCTGCCTGGACTCCCTCCCTACTGCCCTTGCAATCACCAGTTGATTTTGTGATTTAGAAGATGTGAATGAAGCCAGGGTTGTGCAGAAAAGTGAAATAAGGCCTGAGCACAAGGTCTTGTTTGAATTTGTCAACAAGTGCTTATTCCCCAGACAAGAGAGAAGGAACACTGCTAATTACATGGACCTAGTTCTTATGGAGTGCCTGGAGAGAGGAAAGAAAATCAACTGACCTGACTTCATTATCAAGCTGCTAGACAGGGTCATAAATGGCTCCAAGGCTCATGCTACTCCATATGGATTTATTCTAACCACAGTTCTGGACAGGCTAAATGTGCCTCTGAAGAAATGGGAAATGGCCTCGAGCAAGGAACACTTTGGAATCAATACTCTTCTTGTTTGTGACTATCCAGTCAATGCCATCCCAAATGAACGTGGTTCATCCCAGAAGACACCCATTAACAGCAAAGTTAGGGCTCTGGTTTAGGAATGTACAACCAAGGATGCTGAAATAGCTAGGCTCAAGGCTCGTGTGGTTAAAATGGAAACTGAGAGGGATGGTATCAAAACTGAGCTTGCCAAAGAAAAGGATAAGAATGATGGAATTCTTCAGAACACGCTGAATCTTCTCCAAACTCAAACCCAACCCTATAGTTCCTCCAAGCCTTAGGACTCCTAGATTTTGTCTCCTGGACTTGTTTAGCACCCTAGTGACCCAGATTAGGGATTTTTCTATCTTTCTATTTTTGCTCATGGTTTGAATGTTTTTCTTTATTTTTATGGATTGTAGGTGGAAACATATCTCTATCAATGATAACTATTGTCTTGCTCTTGTTCAATGATTAAGATGTCCTTGATAGTTTAAATTTGTTTGCTTGATTACTGATGATTGCACTATGATTTCACTTGCAGTTGCCCCGGTGGCAATAAGTACTTATTAAAATCTTGAAATCATACTTTGTTTGCAACTTTTTGATGATTCCAAAAGGGGGGAGAGATTGTGCTTTACACATTCTGAAATAAGTTATATTTATAACCTAATTAACCTGGTCGTTGATGATAAGTGAGTTTTCTAAAGTTTAGTATTGATGGTTAAGCTGAGTTCTTACAGGTTCCAAATCAGTAAAAAGCACAGAGTTTGTCATCATCAAAAAAGGGGAATTTGTTGGCCCAAGAACAGGTGAAGTTTTGAAGAATGACAAAAGAACTCAATCATGGACCAGGTCCATCTTGTGATGCACAGTCATGATCAATCTATACATATAAGATGCACGTGAAGGAGATAAGGTCTACTGATCAAGCAGCAATATCTCTTGATCTGATCGAAAATGTTGCATGTTAAATAAGGGGAGAAAGACTTCTTATATGAAGAGAACACAATCTAGGATAAAGATAGTGTTAGAGTTTGAGATCATCATGGACTCTTCTACAATAGAAGAGAAGCAATTGAGTCCCAATCAAACTCTGATTACTAACCTATTAAATGTCAGTGTTGTTCTCTTTTACAGGCAATGCACATACACAGAAATTGAACAAAATTGAGAGCAAAAGAGAAAGGCGATTTTGCAAGCAATTTATATGTGATTTAAGTGTGCATTCCTGAAGCTACTTGAACGAGATAGAAGAACCTGTTCCATTGTGTCTATATTTTATTCTAGTTCAATTGTAGTAGGTGGTTTAAAGTTGTACCTTTCAGCTTTCAAAGAAGCAATTATATTAGGTACCTAGAGTGTTCAACATATAGCTAACTTGAAGTTGTCGCAACAGTTGAGGCTATATGACACAACGGGATTAGAGATAATCCTTAGGTTTACAAAGAGTTTTGTAAATGCTGTTTTGGCTCAGTGATTTTAGTGGAAGTTTGGGAAAATCCTACTGAGTAGTAGGTTGTGGTTTTTTCACCTTTTGAGCCAGGTGTTTTCCACGTAAAAATCTCTGTGTTCTTTATTTTCTGTATTTATTATTCCGCAAATTGTAGTAGTTGGAACACCTAGAAGAACCAGGTTCTTCTATAGTTCAGATAAGCCCCTTTTGTGTGATATTGATGTTTAAAACATCACTACCCCTACCACCAAAACCCATATCAGCACATTAGCTTAATCTATACTTAAGATGTTTCCTGCCACCTTAGCCCACAAGTCTTAGAACCAAATTACAATATCTAGAATTCTCTACAAGACCCGATTTAAACACATGAACACTGTATCAATCTCAACATGCTATATCAAAACATGATCATGCACCCATGCTTAAATCACACAATGCATCACACGATTTGTATGTCCATAATAACATCCTCCAACCGTAGAAGTTGCAAATTCACTAACCTAATGCTCGTAGTGTACCTCATAACATATATAAGTGACGTTACAACACTCACAATACTACAAATTATGAAAGAGATGTGTAGAATCTCATAAACACTCGCCAAATCAATAATTCATGAAATTACTCCATTCAACAAGAACCCTTGCCTCATTCTGAACAGAATAGTATCATTTTCCCTCTAATATATCTTATATAAATCTGATTACACTGATTTTAGGTTGAACAACCTCGTCTCACCTAGTATAAGTCACTCGGGCAACAAGCCACCTCAAAAGCCATCTAAAATCTCATATGACTCCATCAAGGCGCCAACAAGCTACAAGTTAAATATGGCCAATAAGAAAAACGAACTCATTGAAAGAACAACCTAGCCCGTATAACACTCAAACCAAAAAGACAAACGTTATGAACCTATCCAAAGGGTAAGAAACAACACATATGAAATAAGTATAAGGAACTGTACTCAACATCTCACTGATGCAGTGTACAACCCGATCTAAACATCATACCCGTGGTGGCGTGCCACCCGATCCACACATACAATCAATAAAGAATTACCTACCGAGCCAAAATGCTTATACCTATGAAATGCCCGAATATCGACCATCAGCACGTCAAGTGCATAAGCACATCCCTAGGAGACAGATAATGCTATGCACTAAAAAGTCCAAGCACGACTAATGTGTAATACACGACTGTTGATACCTAATTTTTCACTATATATTTTTATATACAAAATATCTTTAAAAATAGCATATATATATATGCATATATAAGTATGTCCAAGCATTTTACTATTTTTTCTGTAAATTTATGGTTTTTAAACCAATTTATTTCTCTATTTCATCCATAAAAAATCCAATGATTATTTCCAAAATTATTATTTTTTGATAATTCATTTATTGAAATATTATATTTGTGCTAAAATATAACTAAGTTAATTTTTTGCATATTTTTTACAAATTTATTTAGTATTTTTTAAAGCTAAATCGCATATAAATGCAATATTAGCCATTTTAAGATTCAACTATGTTTTATATTCCTAAAATTAAGTCCTGTATTTTTAAATTATTAATTATATAGTTTAAATCATTTTAGTTCTTTCAATCAATTTTTAGAAATTTATTTACTTTTTTTATAAATCAAATGGGGAAAAGGGGCTATTTAACGAATAGCCAAATTTGGCTTTTAAATTTAGCCTAAATCTAACCTAATACCCATCCCCAATTCAACCAGCCCAATCCTAATTTACCCGACTCACAACCCGTTTTAACGACCCGCCCGGCTCCCCGTTTAATCCAGGCTGTTGATCAAAATGATTAACGATCACATTTCAACCTTACCATTTTTATAATTACCTATTACCCCCCAAACCCTACTCATTTGGAATCACCAGCCACCTTTGAACACCCCCTCCCCCCCCCCCC
>MU715954.1:187363-210232 GCA_026770625.1 Nicotiana glauca | reverse complement strand
GGGGGGGAGGGGGAGGGGGAGTTAGCGTGGTGGAATGTGGATGGTGACGGAAGAAAAAAATAAAATTTGAAAAAAACCAGCCTTTTTTGAGAGAAGGGGTGGGAGAGGTGGGTTTAGGAGAGAAGGGCCGGGGTAAGGATTAGATGTGAGGGTAAGTAGAGCTTTTGGAAAATATTTTTCTTGTTATAAAATCAAAGCAATTTAGTAACATGAACAAGAAATAAAATCTATTTAGTAAAACATGAACAAGAAATAAAGATAGAGAGAAGGAAGAGATTATCTTCTTCAATTTTGTTTATGTTCCTATCAAGGTATTTATATAGACATAAAAAGTGAAGAAAATATGTCATAGAATATTTTATTTAATATGTCATTAAGCATTTGAGATGAAGATCATGGAAGAAGAGTAGACATCCACCATAATGTGATATTCCATAACACTCCCCCTTAGATGTCCATAGATAATGTGCCTCGTTAAAACCTTACTAGAAAAAAAATCCTATGGGAAAAAATCTTAGTGAAGGAAAAAGAGTACATATGTTTAGAAAGACGCCTTTTGGTTGCCTCGTTAAAAACCTTGCAAGGAAAACCCAATGGGACAAAGCCTTGTAAGGGAAAAAGAGTACAACGTGTATTAACTCCCCCTGATGAGAGCATCAATTCACATCCTTGAATATTCACATCCCAGTCTTGCACACTAGTTTCTTTAAGGTTGACGTCGGTAGAGATTTGGTGAACAAATCAGCCATATTATCACTTGAACGAATCTATTGCACATTGATATCACCATTCTTTTGAAGATCATGTATGAAAAAGTAACTTTGGTGAAATGTGTTTTTTTTCCTAGCTCCTTTTTATGAATCCTCCCTTCAATTGGGCTATGCATGTTGTATTGTCTTCATACAAAATTATGGGTAGTTTGTAATACTGCAAACCACTTTTGTCTTGAATAATATGTATTATAGACCTCAACCATACACATTCTTGAATTTTTTCATGAATAGCAATTATCTCAGCATGATTAGATGAAGTAGCCACGATTGATTGCTTAGTCGATCACCAAGATATGGCAGTGCCTCCACATGTAAACACATAGAATATTTGTGATCAAGCCTTGTGTGTGTCAGATAAATATCCTGCATCGGCATAAACAACAAGATTGGGATTGCATTCATTATCATAAAATAAGCTCATATTGGTAGTCCATTTTAGATAACATAATATGTGTTTGATTTCACTACAATGTTTCTTTGTAGGAGCAGAGCTATATCTTGCTAAGACATTAACTGAAAACGTTATGTCACGCCTTGTAGTGTTATGAAGATATATTAGTGCAATTGTGCATCAATTGCACTAAGATACGGTCAAGACCAAGAAGTTCTTCACTATTTTCATATGGTTAGAATGAATATTTATTTATATCGAGTGATCTCACATCCATCGGGGTACTAAATAGATGTACTTTATCCATATAAATCGCTTTAAAATCTTTTCAGTATATGTTGATTGATGGATAAAAATTTTATCTTTCATATACTCAATTTATATACCAAGACAAAATTTTGTCTTTCCAAGATATTTCATTTCAAATTCTTTCTTTAAATAGTCTACTGCTTTAGGAAACTACCTGGGAGTTCTAATGATATATGATTCATCAAAATACATAGAGATTATAAAAAAATTAAATCCAGATCGTTTCATAAAGATACAAGGACAAATTGAATCATTCTTGTACCCTTCTTTCAATAGGTACTCACACAAGCGATTATACCACATGCTCCCTGATTCTTTCAATCCTATAAGGATTTTTGAAGCTTTATTTAATAAATTTCTTGGAAACATTAATATGCTTCAGAATAATTTAATCCTGCAATGATTTTCATTATATGCATATCAAGTTTTCATGTATTTTCATATTAATGCCTGAAATGATTATATCCACCATAAGAGAACATGTCTCCATATAATCAATGTGAGGATATTTACTAATTTTGTTGTGTCACAAGTTGTCTTTATGTCTATCGACTTGAACCTTTTGCACAAGAAAATATTTATACCTCTATTGGCTTTATAATTTCAGGTGTTGGGACTATCAACCCAATTTCACATTTTTTTTCAAGTGAAGTCGATTTTCATTGCGTATTTTTCATTTGGCCAATCATTTATCTATCCAAATTTCATGACAGATTTGAGCTCAAGATCCTCGTCAATATTAATAATATTTAGCGCTACATTATGTTAACAACATCGTCGACGATCATTTTATATCGGTTCAGTTATTACACAATAAATACATAACTTATTCAGATCTCTTTATCTCATTATTTTCTAGTACCTGAGCCTCTTACATGAGGTCTATGAAGTTTTATGTCATGATGCTCTTCTATAGCACTTGCCTTATTATTATGACCATCTTGAACATTTTCCCCTCTCCTTCTTCGAGGAGTTTAATCTTTGGAACCAATTTCTCTATTATGCTTTATGCATGCCATATACTATGTCCCTCATGGACATTATTCTATTTGGAGCATTAGCAACTGAAATATGACATTTAACTTTGGGTTAGCAAATGCATTTGACAATAATTTGTAAATTAATTATCACTTGAACTTCAAGTTCATATTTTCTTGTACGAGGATCTATATGTATTCATAATAATTTATTTCACGTATCACTTTCTCAGCTGTTCATTTTCTCCCCCTAATATTGGGATCACCAATACATTTCCCAACCTTCTTTGGGAACCCATCTCTGTGCATTGTAGTGGCATAATTAAATCATATAGCACATCCATATTTTTATATAGAAATTATTTGGTTCCTGAACCTGAACCGATTGTAATAGGGATAATTTTTATAACTTGGCAAGATGCGTACAAGTGCTGTTGTATATTAAATAATACATCTCATACCAAATTTCGTTTTTGGGAGTTTTGTTCTTATAGCCAATGATTTATCTATAATTGGAGGCGTACAATTTTTGCTAAACCAACTTGAATTTAAACTAGTATTATCAAGATAAATCATCATAATTTATATTTTTGAACTGTGCTCTAATAATTTGAGCAAACAATCTTGCAAAAGCCAAAATGCAAGTTCATAATAAATGCACATGTGACCATAAAATAGATCCATCTATTAAAATTATTTAATAGTAAACGGTCCACATGACAGGTGACTGGTCCCATATATTTATCACCTTTTATTCGTCACAAAAATCAAGGGATTCAATCTCAACCTTAACTGGTATATATTGAGAATAAGCAACACAAGGGAATTCTTGAAGAATCTTTTATTCTTTGATATATGCCAATGCAATTCTCAATTAATTTTTCGCATCATAATTGAACTGGGATGGCCAACCGGTGATGCCAACTAATATTTATTTCAATAAAGCTCTAGTTTACTTGTGGCTTGTGATTCTATCACCATGCTTATACTTGTGTAGTACAAATAGAAGATAAATCGGGTAACCTTTTATATTTACCTGATATGATTATAGTAATATAAAAGATATTCAATCTTCATTTCATTTATAGTCTCAATATGCCAACCACTTTGGCTAATATATTTGAAACTCAAAGTTTCTTTTGAGACTTGTTACAATATCAATATTATGAATAATTTCATCCGAGTAGTAACAAATTAGCTCTTCCGAAACTCTTAATTAATTTTATACTACAAGATATTTTATCACATTATCCATATGGCGAATATCTCCTTTATGCAGAAAATCATATCATAATTAGCATGGTCAAACTCATCATAAGCAAAATTATTTCTTACTTTAATTTTGCCTTTAATAACTTTTATAAGGCATGACAAAATATTTTTATCATATCACATGTAAGCGACGAATGACATTTTCATGTAACCACACAATAATATTTATTATATTTATTTCACTCAAACCTCCCTTAGAGGTGAGTTGTGTGGTTTTAATACAATCATGCATTGCATGTCTTTATTCATTACTTTTATCACATATTGCCACATTAACTATCATGAATTAGTATGCATTCTCAATGTTTATTACAAGTCACATTCTCTTCTAAGAATGGAGTATAATCATAGCGATGTGTTTTATTATTTTTCCATACCAATTTGATAGTAAACATTACCCTCACCCTTTCGAGGATATATTTTGAGAACTATTATTATTCTCCCTTTTTATAATTATCATAATGATGACTATTATTAATTTTTTATTTGTCACAATAATATTCATTCGTTAACCATTTGTCTCTATATTATTTTTCTTTATCCATCATTATATCATCAATATAGTATAGTCGGGCTCAAACCCAATGTCTTACATATATAAATGCATGTTAGGACATAATAAATTGGGACTCAAACCCAACTCTTATCATTATGGAGCATCAGGACTTGATCCCGATGTCTTACCCTCAATCAGTGGCATAACAGGCTAAACATTATTGAGATTCATTCTTAAGCCTTAATTTCAATCACTTGCCAAGAAAGTTGTACACAACTAATTTGCAACTTCACAAATCAAATTTATTTTCTTAAATCAGTGTACAAATCTCAAATCATCGTAAAGTTTTATCAATTATTTGTAGCATCTATGTAAAATACAACCGTTTGTATTTAGAATATTTCTTCTGAATTCGAATAGAGTTTAAATGGATCATAAAATGTCACGACCTAAATTTTTTACCCTCGGGAGTCGTGATAGAGCCTACTCGTAGAAGCTAGGCAAGCCGCGAAATATAGAAATCACTAACTTTTTAATTTTAACCCTCTTTAACAATTTGAATTAACACGTAATCAATATTGAAATATTAATGATAAATGAAATTCAAGTGGAAGACTTAATCAGATAAAATAACTAAAGCCAGTACAACAATACCAACATTCGTCTCTACCCGAAATCTGGTGTCACAATATCACTGTCGACGCCCGCTTTTTCTAAAAAAAATCGGGTTTATGACATTTGGGAGGACAACTCATTCCCTTTTGGGATTTGGGTTTTTTCAATTGAAGAGTCGCCACCTAATGATTAAAGTGCATTAGGACACTAGGAAGGGGTTTGAAAAACCAGAGTTTGGGTAAGGGCTAGAAATTATCTCGAGGGAAAGGTGTTAGGCCCCTCAATATCCACTAGTGTGGTTCCCGACCATGTTATATTGTGACTTCACATAATCAAGTAAACAATCAAGGGTTCAAAAATTGCCAATAAGTTAAAAAAAACTTTTGAAGGTAAGTAGGGAAGGCAAAAATTTATGAAAAGATTTGAATAATTTTACAAGAAGAGATGAAAGCAAATAAAGGGAGAGGGATCCTAGGTTTATGATTAATATAGATCATATCAATGCAATATTCAGTAATTGCTCTTCAAAAGGGGGGGGGGGGTTACATGAGATATTAGCGCATCGGTCATCATCTCCATATCTACCCTTCCCACCCGTTAGGTATTAAAGCGCGAAATGGTATTGTTACTTATTGCATGCTATTACTCGTCCCAATCCTGTCAGTCTCGGAGGTATTGAGACTTCTAATCCTAAAGGGGAGGAAGTTGGAGCTTTTTAGAGTTTTCAAAAGGATAAAAAATCTAAGCGAAAAGCAATAACAAGTAGCACTTAAAAGGGGAACAAACAACAGTTAGGGCTCAGGTAGGCCTCCTTAATCAAAGTAGTAAATAAATTAGCATGACTTACAAGTACTGGTTTGGTCTGAATTAAATTAAGGCGTAGGATAGGCCGATTCATCGCATATTTCTCAGGTGAGGAGTTCTAATTAGCCTTGTCTAGATTTAGTTGACAAAGGCTGGCACAGTTGATTAATTACCTAATAGTTTGCCTAGGTGAAGCCTATAGGCAGGACATCTAATAGAGCTGTATTGACTTTAAAGAAAAACTTACTGATTTTAGAAGAGGGATATGCAGACTTTAAAACTGATTTTAGATTCAAAACTGATTCAGTTAATTGATCCTATAGGCATGATTTCTAAGTGTCATTGATTTTAACAGTTGCAATAATCCTATAAACATGATCTCTAAATGAATTGATTATTATTATTATTAGGCCTAAAGTTGTTTGCCTAGTGGCGTATATATGCAGAAGTACTGGAAGACTTATTGGCATGATTTCTAGATGTTGAATGCAGAATTATAAAGGTCCTATATGCAGGTTTTCTTAATGCCAAAATGCAGAATTATAAAAAGTCCTATAGGCAGGTTTTCTAAGTGCAGAAATGCAAAATTATAAAAGACTTATAGGCAGATTTTATAAGTGCAGAAGATGTGGAATTATGAAAGACCTATAGGCAGGTTTTCTAAGTGCAGAAATGCAGAATTATAAAAGACCCTATAGGCATGTTTCCTAAGTGCAGAATTATAAAAGACTCTATAGGCATGTTTTCTAAGTGCAGAAATGCAGAATTATAAAAGACCCTATAGGCAGGTTTTCTACTCTTTACATGCATTCATTCCTCATCCCTTTCCACTATCCATCCCAATAGTTATTACAAGATTATTACAGACCGAATGAATCAGAAATAAAGTAAAAAAAATTACATCAGCGGTTACAGCTACATCTAAACAGCCTAATTCAGACTCAAAGTCCAACAATATGAGATAAACCAACTTCCAGGATCAGATTTCCAAAAGACTTTCTCATATTTGGAGAGTGTCAAAATTCTCAAGAGTCTCAAAGGGACTCCGAGCAGTGCTTACACCTTAAAGCATTTCAGAATCCAGAACATAGTGCAGTGTGGAAATGCCATCACTCAGATGTCCAAGTTCAGAGGGAGCTCAAGGTTCCAAAGCAAGGCTCAAAAGATAGGGGCAGAACTTAAGATTCTAGGAATAAGTATAAGTGCACAAGGGGGAGGTAATTAGGGAGAGACATGGCAAAATAGTGGTCATGCCCAGAAATTGGGATGTTGGCACACCCCTGACCAGCTTGCTAATCAAGCATTGAGAGTTAGGATCCATTATGGATCAAGTCTTGGCCTGGGCAGTAATTAGGATACTGTCAGGCCAAGAGCTTAACTCAACACATAGAAAGGGATAGGGGTAGGGGATTCATAACAAAAATAGAAGCAAAGAAGGGAAATATGTAACACAAATTACAAAACATGAACAGTAAAGTAAATAAGAAGTCTGAAACTGTAAAGTAAACACATAGGGGGTGAGGCAGAAGATTTAAACAAAGGACATACCAGTTTCAAAGAAAAAATAAGTAAGAAAGAGGAGCTTTGAAAGAGCCAAGTGGTGAACAACAATTCCAAAAAGTCTCAAGCAAAGTAGGATAAGAAAACAATATTGAAAGAAAGTGATTTTCAGTGTGTGAGTTGGTGTATTTTCGTGTATTTCTGATTGCTGTGAATTGACTTCTTGTACAAAGAGGGAGGGCTAGGTCCTTATATTGTTTTTTAAAACAAGCAAGGCAGGCAAAGAGTGCACAAACATGGAAACCAATCAATTAGTATCAATTAAGACAACTAGACTCCTTTAATTAAGGGGTCTTGTTCAAACAGATAGTCAAGATGGAATAAGGAAGGAAGGATTAGTTTACTAAGGCTGATTAGGGTAAGGAAACCATTTAGTGCATAAATAAGGTCAAGTACATAGTTGATAATTAACGAAAGATGGAATTGTAGTGTGAAAATAAGGTATTGTTTGAAAATCAATCAAAAAGGATCCCGGATTCAATTGTAATCACAGAGAACCTTAAGTAATTAAGGAAAGAGTCATATAAGTATGGGAAAAATTCAAAAGTTGGTATAGAATCACAGAAGAGATACACAAGACCCAGTATTTAAGGAAAACATCACAAGCCTAGGATTTTCACACAAAAGGATCAAAGTGAATAGCTATTAGGGTAAAATGGGATTCAATCGAAAGAAATTTGTGATGAATCACTAGCATGATTAAAGGGATTTCAAAATCAATCCTTGGTGAAATCTTTTGAAAGGGAAGTTTTTTATCATATAAAAAGCATACAGTTCAAACAAAAGAAGAGTCTACGATGAAAGTTTCATAATCACAGGCAAGTAGGATTTCGAATTTAATTACAGGCTCACCATGAGTCTGGAAACCTAGGGTTCCAAAGTGAAACCCTGGTGCCATCTACCCAGAGAAAACCCCCCCAAATTTTAGGGTTTCAAATAGAATCAGAGGTGAGAAATCATTGAGAGAGGCAAACATACGTGATAGCAAATACACTGATTCAAAGGCATGCTTGAGAAAATCTTGGAACCCAAACAGATCTAAGAAGTTTAAACAAAGCAGGTAAGAGTAAAACTCAGTAAAGTGAAACAAAATAAAAGATCACGAACATATAGCAAAGAATAAAGAGCAAACAACCTAGTTAACATGTGAAAAAAGAACAGAAAAGGGATCTCGTCAAGTCAAGAAAGAAATAAGAGAACAAACTCAAGCATAATAAGAAATAAACAAGCGAGTATAAACACACATAAGAGAGAGCAAAAGAGTTGGAAAGCCTTTAAAGAAGTTTTTCCAGAAACCCTAAATTGGATTTGAACAATTTTTGAAAAGGAAATTTGGGGAAAAGCCCAAAGAACGTCTATTAAAGACCAAACACATCACAGATCTGCAAGAAATAGATGAGTGAAGAACCTTAAAAGGCTTTAAAAAAAATGGCAGAGAAGACCCTAGGACGAGAAGGTCTTGAGGAAAGTCGGATCATGAGTTAGAGAGACTCATATTGATTTGAACACACCGGAAAATGGCCGGAGTAGATCTTGTAGATCTGAGGCAGATCTAAAGGAAACCATGGAAGTCGGCCTTCGAGCTTTGGTTAGTTTATGTCTAACGGCGAGGGTGAGTGGGTATAGGCCATCCATAGCCAGGACTGCCATAGATTCCGGTGGAGATGAGACAAAAATAGGCGGAATCGGGCTAGGGTTTTGGAGAGGGCTAGAGAGGATTTGGGAGAAGAAGGAGGCTATCTTTAGGTAAATGAATTAGGGTTAGGAGATTAAAAAGGAAAGAATGGATTATGGCCGTTGATCAAAATGATCAACAACCAAGATTTAAAAGAAAACCGGACGGGTTTAGAAATTGGGTCAATGGGTCGGGTTAAAAAATAAAATTGGGTCATTTAATTGGGAGGAATTGGTTTTAAGTTTGGGCTAAAATTGAAATGACAATGGCTATGTGTTAAATAACCAATTTCTCCCTTTTTTATTTCTATAAAATAGTTAAAATAATTTTAAAATAAATTAAATGTACTGAACTAATTAATAATATATAAAAATTAATCTAAAAATACTGAGAATAATTGTATAATTGTAAAACATTATTAATCGAAACATAGGCTATACTTGCAATTTTATGCAATTTAGCTTAAAAAATATCAAATAAATTTGTAAAAATATGTAAAAATCACCTTAATTATATTTTGGTGTAAATATGAGGATGGAAATAAATTATTCATCAAAATAATAATTTTGGAAATAATTATTGGATTTTGTACTGTTAAAATAGACAATAAATTGATTTAAAAATCTTTAAAAAAATTAGGAAAAAATACCAAAACTCTTGGGCATGTTTATATATGTATACACATGCTACTTTGAGAGTATTTTGAGTATAAAAAATATATAAGGAAAAAATTGGGTATCAATAGCTTCCCCTCTTTACCCAAGAAAGATGAAAGAGTTTTCGGGTAAAGATATGATGGCCAATTTTAATCGAAAGAAACGATTTGCAAAGTTTTGACCGAGCTCTGCCTCCTAAGTTGCCTACATATCCCTCGTTTTACACGAATCAGGCCATATGTAGTTCAGGATCCATTGACGGAATATGCCAATAGAGATTTTCGAAAGGAACAGACGCGATGTTTAGGTTGAGAAAAGTAGTTGAAGTCTGATGGGCTGCGAAAACCATAGTGGGATTGCTCCTGCTGAGACGGCCGTTGATAGCCAGTGTACCTACAAGTGAGCAATACAAACATATATTGTGCGTAAATTTAAATGCGATGCAAGTTCCCGTTGGACCATGAATGTTGTCTTTGGACGGTTAGGATGACGTCCTTAGACTATGACGTCCTGGTCCATGAAGTGTATAATAAAGGATTCGCAGGCTATGAAATGATGTTCTCGGGCTATGAGAATGATGCCTCCGAACTATGATGCCTTTGAATAATGCTATATAGAGATAAAAGTGGGGTCCTCGGGCCATGGCATGATGTTCTCGGGCTATAAAAATGGTTCCTCTGAACGATGATGCCTTTGGACAAGTTGGGCGATCTTTCAGCCCATGAAATGCAGAAGGTGGCAATATTTCAGCCGATGTAAGACTTAAAATAAAAATGGCGATATTTCAGTCGATGTAAAGTGTAAATATAGATGGCGATTTTTCAGTCGATGCGAGATTTAAATGAAGTGGAGATATTTCAGCCGACGTAAAGACTTAAATAAGATGACGATATTTCAGCCGACGTGAGATTTAAACGAAATGGCGATATTTCAGCTGATGTAAGATGGAGACAATGCTTAGTATCGAAAGGCAGAATATGGAGACAATGCTTAGTCTCGGAAGGCAGAAAGGTAGCCTTATGTAATGCCGAAAATACAGATGGAGACAATGCTTAGTATCGGAAGGCAGAAAGGTAGCCTTATGCAATGCAGAGAAATACAGATGGAGACAATGCTTAGTCTCGGAAGGCAGAAAGGTAGCCTTATGCAATGCAGAGAAATGCAGATGGAGACGATGCTTAGTCTCGGAAGGTAGAAAGGTAGCCTTATGCAATGCAGAGAAATGCATACGGAGACAGTGCTTAGTCTCGGAAGGCAGAAAGGTAGCCGTATGCGATGCAAGAAATGTAAAAGGCAAGTGATGGTAAAATCTCTTAGCTGATAGTCGATTGCTATATTGTGGCTGCTGGGGATGTCGCATATGGATAGCAATTGTAAATAGGCGATAATTCTGTGAGTTTTCTTCCTGAAAGAGTATGAGTGTGTTATCGTATCTGATGATTTTATGTCTTGGGTCCTGCATCCAAAGAAAAATCGTGAGTTTTGTAAAGGGTGGGAAGGTTAGTTCGTCTTCCCGTGGACTTTGCCTGTCCTGCTCGGTGTTGTGTATCATTGGGGTAGCATTGCTAAACAAAGCAATTTTGATAATAGTCGTGCATGATTAAAAATGTAACATAAAATAGAAGTAGAAATAGTTTTCTTTTAGATGAACCGTCTCCTCAAAATTCTGCCCCAGTTTACTAGGTTGCTGCTTCCAATGGCTTCATGCGATAAATGGCTGAAATCAACTTCAGAATTTTGAGGGTCCTCCTCAAAATTCTGCCCTAGTTTCCAATGATGGGGGAAATGAAAATTTTATTGAATTGTGACCGAACCCATAGGGCTGCCTACGTATCCCCTCTTAAATGGGAATCAGGTCAGGCGTAGTTCAAGTTACATCATAAAGAAATCATAATGGTTACACATAGTATTGCTTCACTACATCTGAATTGATCGGCTTTGGCCAGACTTCTCCGTCCATTTCTGCAAGTATGAGGGCTCCTCCAGTTTGAACCTGGTGAACCATGTACGGACCTTTCCAGTTGGGAGAGAATTTCCCTTTGGCTTCATTTTGATGCAGAAAGATTTTCTTTAACACTAGCTGCCCCGGTGTAAACTGTCTTGGCTTGACTCTTTTGTTGAAGGCTCTGGACATTCTGTTCTGATACAATTGACCATGGCAAACTGCATTCATCTCTTCCCATCTATAAGAGCTACCTGCTCGTAGCGACTTTTTACCCATTCTGCATCATCAAGTTCTGCTTCTTGCATAGTCCTTAAGGAGGAAATTTCTACCTCGGCGGGAATGATCACTTCTGTACCATAAACCAACATATAGGGAGTTGCCCCGATTGATTTGCGGACTATGGTGCGGTATCCCAATAAAGCAAATGATAGCTTTTTTGTTCCACTGCTTATGCCTTTCTATCAATTTCCTCAGTATCTTCTTGATATTCTTGTTGGCCGCTTTTACAGCTCCATTCATCTGGGGTCTGTAGGCTGTAGAGTTCTTGTGTTTAATCTTGAATGTCTCACACATCGCTTTCATCAGATCACTACTGAGATTGCTCTGAGTCTTCTTAGGGACAGCTCCATTCCTCATCGACTTCCAATGAATCCAAGTAGTTTTCCGGTAGGAACCCCGAATGCACATTTGGCGGGATTTAGTTTCAGATTGTAACTTCTCAGTCTGCTGAAGAACTTCCTCAGATCTTCTATGTGGTCAGTGGCTTTCTTGGATTTTATGATGACATCATCTACATATACCTCGATCTCTTTATGTATCATGTCATGGAAAATAGTAGTCATGACACTCATATAGGTGGCCCCAGCATTTTTCAATCCGAACGGAATCATTTTGTAACAATACATCCCCTATGGCGTAATAAAAGCTATTTTCTCAGTGTCTTTATCATCCATCCATGTCTGATGATACCCAGCAAAACAATCAACAAATGATTGCAGCTTGTGTTTGGCGCATTTGTCAATCAGGATGTGTATGTTCGGCAGGGGGAAGTCGTCTTTCGGACTGGCCCAGTTGAGATCCCGGTAGTCGACACAGACTCTAACCTTCCCGTCCTTCTTTGGTACTGGCACAATATTGGTTAACCAAGTTGGATACTCTACTACCCTGATAACCTTGGCTTTGACTTGCTTGGTGACTTCTTCCTTGATTTTTAAACTCATGTCAGGCTTGAATTTTCTGAGTTTCTGCTTTACCGGCGGACATGTCAGATCTGTTGGCAGTTTGTGAGCTACGATAGATGTACTGAGACCAGTCATATCATCATACGACCAGGCGAATATGTCTTCATATTGCCTTAGAAATTCCATGTACTCTTTCTTTTCTGGTGGTGACAGATGAACACTGATGCGTTTTTCCGTGACATTCTCTGTATCCCCCAAGTTGACAACCTCAATTTCGTCCAAGTTAGACTTAGGCATATTCTCAAATCCTCAATGTCTTTAACGACCTCTTCTGGTATATCATCCTCTTCTGAGTCTATGTCTGTTTGTTGTGTTATCTCGTTGCATGTCGCAATCATCGGTTCATCAAGATAAGTAATAGTAATATTGTGTAAATAAAGTAAATGATAGAAAAAATAATAAGAGCGAGACTTATAAGAAACTGAAATGCTTTGATAAATTTCACAATTGTTTTGAAATTGGATATCTTGTTTTCGAAATTAAAAATGCGGAAAGGGAATCAACTAGCGAAAAAGTAAAAGGTAATGCATGATGCTTTATTCAGCCTTGCTACCCCGAAGCTCTCCGGGCTCTGGTGGTCCTGATGGACCAATTATCGAGGCGTGTTCCTCGGCTCATAGCTTGTATGGAAGGGCCTTCCTCCCCTTCCTCCTCAAAAATGACACAGCAGTCCATATTGTCGTCTTTTAAAAACAGATTCCTTATTGCGGCCAACGCTTCCTCTTCTTCTGACCCATATATGACTTTTGCTGGCTGAAAAGTCTGCTCCAGGTGAGGTATCAGATGCTCCAGTGGGTAGTAGGTACTGTGCCATGGTGGAGACCAGTGGTTGAACTCCTCCCAAGTGTATTTATACCCCAAACCAAAAGTGGTGCCATGTTTATTTAGCTTAATGGGTTTGGCGATTCCCTGGAGGTTTTTGCCAAGTCCCTTGCTAGGCTCGTATCCACACCAATTCAGTATGTTTTCAATCTTGTTGTCCCACCATTTATCTTCGTCCACAGCATTGACCCACTCAATGTGGTGGTAGGTCTTTCCGCCTATTTTCCTTCTTCCTCATATTGCCGGGATGGTCCGGCGACTCTATATGGGGTTGCTACCATCGCCATAAATAATCACCTCTTGGTGATTCCCTCAAATTTCACTACCTGGTGTAGGGTTGATGCTGCGGCTCCAGCGGCATGAATCCAGGGTTGTCCCAGGAGCAAGTTGTAAGACGCTAGGATGTCTATCACTTGAAAGTCAACATCAAACCAAGTCGGTCCCATTTGCAGACATAAATTGATTTCCCTAATAATGGACCTTTGGGATCCATCGAAATATTTGACATTGATGGCTCCATCCTTGGTATCATGCAGGATCTTTCCTAATGTTCTGAGAGTCACCAATGGACAAATATTGAGGCTGGACCCTCCGTTAAGCAGAATTCTGGTGATGAAATAATCTTCGTATTGCACAGTGATGTGCAACGCCTTATTGTGGCTAAGCACTTCTGGTGGCGGATCATCTTCGTGGAAAGTAATTTTGTGACTCTCCAATACTTTCCCTACCATATTCGCCATTTCTCCCTCCAATTATGTTGTTGGGCATATATGCCTCGCTCAGCACCTTCAATAAGGCATTTTTATGTATGTCAGAGCTTTGCAGCAGGGCTAAGATGGAGATCTGGGATGGCATCTTGTTCAATTGATTGATGACCGAATACTCTTTGGCTCGTATCTTCCTCCAGAGGCCATCAGGCCCAGTTTCAGTGACGGTTGGTCGTCCAGAGGCTTGCTTGTTAGACTCAGCTAGGTGTTCTGGAGTATAAACCCTGTCGGTTCTGGTCATACCCTGTGTTGCAATTGGTTCTCTAGATTTTGTTTTCCCTTTCCTTCTCGCCTCGGTAGTGTAATCCCTATGAATGGCCTTCGTATGGAATAATGTTATGGTTGACATAGCCACAGGAATAGGCACCCTTGCTTTGGGAGGTAATACAACAACTTCAAATGGTACAGGTGCCTTTGGGGATCCAAACTTGACCTCAATCAGTCCTGGTGCCTTTCGGATTAAGTGTGACAGTTGGTTTCTTTGGATCATCATCTTCAGCAATCAATCTGATCGATCCTTTGGGGTTCTAATCACCTTCTACCTCTATCATGTGAACGCCTCCACTTTTGTGGTCGGGCAGAGGGTTGTTGCAAATATTAGGAGCAGGTTCCTTTGCCACAATAATCTTGTTGCCAATTAAAGCTTGGATTTTATCCTCCAGAGAGCGGCATTCATCAATGGTATGCCCCTTCAAGTCGGAATGGTATGCACAGGTTTTGTTTGGGTTGATCCATTGGAAAGGATTTTCTGGAGTTATGTCAAGGATAGGGGTGACGTAACCAGCAACTTTGAGCCTTTCATACAGCTGGTCGATTGGTTTGGAGATGGCGCTGTATTGTTTGGGAGGTCTACGGTCAAAGTTAGGTCGCGGTCTACGGAAGTTTTAGCGGGTGGGAGATGATTGATAGTGAGAGGGCTAAGCATTATAGGCTTGGTAGACGGGTGGGGATTGGGAATATCTTGGTAAGGTAGGTTGATATGTGGGGGGTGGAGATGATGGTTAGGTAGGTGGTGGATCTCGGTAAGAGGGCGAGGGTGCTTGATAATTTAGGGTAGGTTGATATGTAATCAGAGATATCGGGTAGGAGTAGTATTTTATTGGGGATTTGGTTCTTTGTGCAACCATCACGTCACTCACATCTCTTTTCTTGGATGTGCCGCTAGACTGTAGAACATTGTTGGTGGCCTGCAATTCCTCAAAGTTAGTGACCATACCACTTTTAATGCCTTCCTCGATCCTCTCCCCTAGCTTGATGATGTCGGAAAATTTCTGGCCCTCAATCAGTATCAACCTCTCATAATATTGTGGGTCTTGAGCCCGGATGAAAAACATGTTCATCTGTTCTTCTTCTAAAGCCGGCCTAACCTTAGCAGCTTCTAATCTCCAACGAGTAGCATACTCGCGGAACGTCTCCGTGGGTTTCTTCTTTAAGTTCTGGATGCAGAATACATCTGGCGTATTTTCCGTATTGAATCTGAACCTGTCCATGAAGTCAGATGCGATACCTACCTAGTTCGTCCACTTCTTGGGGTCTTGGCGAATGTACCAAGATAGAGCATCCCCTTTCAAACTTCTCATGAAGAGCTTCATGCGAATCTTTTCATCTCTTCTCACTCCGATCAGCTTATCACAGTACGTCCTCAAATGGACTCTAGGATCCCCTATGCCATCAAACATTTTAAACTTGGGAGGTTTGTACCCCTCAGGAAGTTCGACAACTGGCTGAATGCAAAAGTCCTCATAATTCATCCCCTCGATACCTTTGTTTCCTTCAACACCCTGGACTCGGCTAGTCAGCTTCTTGAGTTCCGCAGCCATGTTCCTGATAAGAGAGTCTTTTTCATCAGACTTAGGTATGCTTGAAATAGGTTGAGTATATTGTGGTACAGTTTCCACATAGATGGGGGTGTTGTGGGGATGATCATTTGTGGAGTTTAGTGGTTCGGGAATGAGTAGTGGGGTGTTGTTTGAAGTGTGACATGTGTTGCAGTATTGATGGGGGCAGGTTGTTTTTGTGCTTTCGAGATGTTTTATGGAGGTGTAGGATTTTGAGCATTGGGAAAGTTGACATCTGGAGTAGTGAGGGAAAATGATAAGTTTGCCAAGTTCCGAACTTGGTCCTGTTCTTTCTAAAATTTCAATAACTTTTGTTCGAGCTGGGCGGCATTTTCTTTGGAAACCTGAACACGATGAGGAACCTCTACCCTTTCGGCCGAGTTATTCAAATCTTCTATTTTTCTTCTATCCTTGTTTCGGATATGAGGAGGATGAGGAGGATGTGGATGGCCCTTAAATCTTGTGGAGTAGGATGATGATGCAAGAATGCACGAACTAACCTTTTGGGGAGGGGAATAAAACAAAATTAAAAATAAAACAAGGTAACAAGTTAGTAAGGGTTATGAGAAGAAAATGTTGCAATATTTAAACACATAGTGCAAGAATATAAATCGTGTCCTAATTTGGGTGCCTCGTTGTGCCTGAGGTAGGCCTAGCGACAAGTTGATTTGGAAAACTTATAATGTTAAATGCCTCATTTTATTGATAAAAATAAGACGAATCCCAAAACGATACTAAAAATTACAGGAAATAAAATGTCACTAATAGCCATTGGCCTTATTACATTTAAAGCAAAATAAAAGATCCTAACTACTTGGTCCCAGAGGGACCTTCCCCAGACTCGGCATCTTTAGCTCCATCGAACAAGGTCCCCGAAGCGAAACACAGATCTGTCGCTATCCCAGAATAAAGTTGCACCCTATATGATTTTGTTGTCGGGTTGGATTTCCAAAAGAGAAGGCAAATTTCCCAAATATTTTCGGACCAGAGTCTGATCACTGGAGTGAAGGTCTTCCCACGAGCTTAGCAACCTTGGGTGAATGTTGGTTACCATGCCGAATCTGGGGACTTCGTGCCTCACTTTCTGCAAAACAAAGTGTTAGACCCTTACCCTGTCGGACTCGAATTATTTAAACCAATAATTAGTATAAATGGAAATTAGTTCTCCAAATAAATGCACATAATATGGTGGCGTCCATTTGGGTTTCAAGGAAACCCAGGGGACTTGGACACGGCTATCTTAAAGAGTCATTATGTGGACAACATAACTGACTCGGCTAGGTTTGACAGTGAAGAATTCACAGTTTTAGACTGGTACCCTTGAGCGGAAAAATCAAGAGAGAAAGGCACAGAACCGTTGACTGCACCACTGATCGACTGGTTTTACCGCAAATACGCCTTTGCCAAATTTAAGGGGTGATAAAATCGGAAGGGCGCAACCACTCATTATAAGCGTTGCTATGGTATTTTGTTTGGCACGAGTGGAATATGATGTGGAAGATGCAATTACAAGAATGAAACAAGTTGTCATGTATTTGCACGTTCATAAAGTAATGATTACAACAATGCTCATAATTACAACAGTATTGAAGGAAAATGGTAAAAGCATTAAAGAAAAGAAAATAAAGAGCCAAGTCAGTTTCGAAGTAATAGAGAGATAAAGACATTAAATAAAAGAAATAAAGAAGCAATAAATTCATAAATAACATGAAGTGGTAAAAGCCTAAAGAATATCCCCAGCAGAGTCGCCATGCTGTTGACGCACCCTTTTTCTAAAGAAATCGGGTTTACGACATTTGGTAGGACAACTCGTTCCCTTTTGGGATTTGGGTTTTTGGAATTGAAGAGTCGCCACCTAATGATTAAAGTGCATTAGGACACTAGGAAAGGGGTTTGAGAAACCAGAGTTTGGGTAAGGGCTAGAAATTATCTCGAGGGGGAAGGTGTTAGGCACCCCTCAAGATCCACTAGTGTGGTTCCCGGCCATGTTATATTGTGACTTCTAACCAATCAAGGGTTCAAATTGAAAATAAGTTAAAAAAACTTTTGAAGGTAAGTAGGGAGGGAAGAAATTTATGAAAAGATTTGAATAATTTTACAAGAATAGACGAAAGCAAATAAACGGAGAGGGGTCCTAGGTTTATGATTAATATGGATCACATCAATGCAATATTCAGTAATTGCTCCTCATAAAAGGGGGGCTACATGAGATATTAGTGCATCGGTCATCATTTCCATATCTACCCTTCCCACCCGTTAGGTATTAAAGCGTGAATGGTATCGTTGCTGATTGCATGCTAGTACTCGTCCCAATCCTGTCAGTCTCGGAGGCATTAACACTACCAATCCTAAAGGGGATGGAGTTGTGGCTTTTTAGAGTTTTCAAAAGGATAAAAAATCTAAGCGACAAGCAATAACAAGTAGCACTTAAAATGGGAACATACAACAGTTAGGGCTCAGGTAGGACTCCTTATTTAAAGCAGCAAATCAATTAGCATGACTTACAAGTACTGGTTTGGTCTGAATTAAATTAAGGCGTGGGATAGGCTGATTCATCGCATATTTCCCAGGTGAGGAGTCCTAATTAGCCTTGTCTAGATGTAGTTTTCAAAGAGTGACACAATTAATTAATTACCTAAAAGTTTGCCTAGGAGAGGCCTATAGGCATGACATCTAATAGAGTTGTATTGACTTTAAAGAAAAACTTAATGATTTTAGAAGAGGGATCTGCAGACTTTAAAACAGATTTTAAATTTGAAACTGATTCAGTTAATTGATCCTATAGGCATGATTTCTAAGTGTCATTGATTTTAACAGTTGCAATAATCATATAGATATGATCTCTAATGAATTGATTATTATTATTAGGCCTAAAGTTGTTTGCCTAGTGGCATATATATCCAGAATACTGGAAGACTTATAGGCATGCTTTCTAGATGCTGAAATGTAGAATTATAAAGGTCCTATAGGCAGGTTTTCTAAATGCCAAAATGCAGAATTATAAAGAGTCCTATAGGCAGGTTTTCTAAGTGTAGAAATACAGAATTATAAAATACCTATAGGCAGATTTTCTAAATGCAAAAAATGTGGAGTTATGAAAGACCTATAGCCAGGTTTTCTAAGTATAGAAATGGAGAATTATAAAAGAACCTATAGGCATATTTTCTATGTGCAGAATTATAAAAGACCCTATAGGCATGTTTTCTAAGTGCAGAAATGCAGAATTATAAAAGACCCTATAGGCAGGTTTTCTACACTTTACATGCATTCATTCCCTATCCCTTTCCACTATCCATCCTAATAGTTATTACAAGATTATTACAGATCGAATGAATCAGAAAGAAAGTAAAAAAATTACATCAGCGGTTACAGCTATATCTAAACAGCCTAATTCAGACTCAAAGTCCAACAATATGAGATAAACCAACTTTCAGGATCAGATTTCCAAAACACTTTCTCATATTAGGAGTGTGTCAAAGTTCCCAAGAGTCTCAAAGGGACATAAGGCAGTGCTTACACCACAAAACATTTTAGAATCTAGAACATAGTGCAGTGTGAAAATGCCAGCTCTCAAATGTCCAAGTTCAGAGGGAGCTCAAGGTCCCAAAGCAAGGCTCAAAAGAGAGGGGCAGAAATTAAGATTCTAGGAATAGGTGTAAGTGCACAAGGGGAAATGAATCAGGGAGAGACATGGCAAGCTAGTGGTCATGCCCAGCAATTGGGATGCTGGCACACCCCTAACCAGCTTGCTAATCAAGCATTGAGAGTTAGGATCCATTGTGGATCAAGTCATGACCTGGACAGTAAGTAGGATACTGTCAGGCCAAAAGCTTAACTCAGCACATAGAAAGGGATAGGGGTAGGAGATTCATAACATAAATATAAGCAAAGAACGGAAATATTTAACACAAATTACAGAACATGAACAATAAAGTAAACAAGATGTCTGAAACTGTAAAGTAAACACATAGGGGGTGAGGCAGAAGATTTAAATAAAGGACATAACAGTTTCAAAGAAAAAATAAGTAAGCAAGAGTAGCTTTGAAAGAGCCAAATGTTGAACAGTAATTCCAAAAGGTCTCAAGCAAAGTAGGATTAGAAAATAATATTGCAAGAAAGTGAGTTTGAGTGTGTGAGTTTGTGAATTTTCGTGTATTTCTGATTGCTGTGAATTGACTTCTTGTAGAAAGAGGGAGGACTAGGTCCTTATATAGTTTTTGAAAACAAGCAAGGCAGGCAAAGAGTGCAAAAACATGGAAATCAATCAATTAGTATCAATTAAGACAACTAGACTCCTTTAATTATGGGGTCTAGTTCAAACGGCTAGTCAAGATGGAATAAGGAAGGATGAATCAGTTTACTAAGGCTGATTAGGGTAAGGAAACCATTTAGTGCATAAATAAGGTCAAGTACATAGTTGATAATTAAGGAAAGATGGAATAGTAGTGTGAAAATAGGGTATTGTTTGAATATCAATCAAAAAGGATCCCAGATTCAATTGTAATCACAGAGAACCTTAAGTAATTAAGGAAAGAGTCATATAAGTATGGGAAAAATTCAAAAGTTGGTATAGAATCACAGAAGAGATACACAAGACCCAGTATTTAAGGAAAATATCACAAGCCTAGGATTTTCACACAAAAGGATCAAAATGAATAGCTATTAGGGTAAAAAGGGATTCAATCGAAAGAAATCTGTGATGAATCACTAGCATGATTAAAGGGATTTCAAAATCAATCCTTGGTGAAATCTTTTGAAAGGGATGTTTTTTATCATATAAAAAGCATACAGTTCAAACAAAAGAAGAGTCTACGATGAAAGTTTCATAATCACAGGCAAGTAGGATTTTGAATTTAATTATAGGCTCACCGTGAGTCTGGAAACCTAGGGTTCCAAAGTGAAACCCTGGTGCCATCTACCCAAAGAAAACCCCCCAAATTTTAGGGTTTCAAATAGAATCAGAGGAGAGAAATCATTGAGAGAGGCAAACATACGTGATAGCAAACACATTGATTCAAAGGCATGCTTGAGAAAATCTTGGAACCCAAATAGATCTAAGAAGTTTAAACAAAGCAGGTAAGAGTAAAACTCAGTAAAGTGAAACAAAATAAAAGATCACGAACATATAGCAAAGAATAAGGAGCAAACAACCTAGTTAACATGTGAACAAAGAACAGAAAAGGGATCTCGTCAAGTCAAGAAAGAAATAAGAGAACAAACTCAAGCATAATAAGAAATAAACAAGCGAGTATAAACACACATAAGAGAGAGCAAAAGAGTTGGAAAGCCTTTAAAGAAGTTTTTCCAGAAACCCTAAATTGGATTTGAATAATTTTTTGAAAAGGAAATTTGGGGAAAAGCCCAAAGAACATCTATTAAAGACCAAACACGTCACAGATCTGCAAGAAATAGACGAGTGAAGAACCTTAGAAGGCTTAAAAAAATGGCAGAGAAGACCCTAGGTTGAGAAGGTCTTGAGGAAAGTCGGATCATGAGTTGGAGAGACTCATATTGCTTTGAACACGCCGGAAAATGGCCGGAGAGGCATAGATCTTGTAGATCTGAGGCAGATCTAAAGGAAACCATGGAAGTCGACCTTCGAGCTTTGGTTAGTTTATGTCTAACTGCGAGGGTGAGTGGGTATAGACCATCCATGGCCAGGACTGCCATGGATTCCGGTGGAGATGAGACGAAAATAGGCGGAATAGGTCTAGGGTTTTGGGGAGGGCTAGAGAGGATTTGGGAGACTAAGGCGGTTGTCTTTAGGTAAATGAATTAGGGTTAGGAGATTAAAAAGGAAAGAATGGATTATGGCCGTTGATCAAAATGATCAACAGCCAGGATTTAAAAGAATACCGGACAAGGTTTAGAAATTGGGTCAAGGGGTCGGGTTAAAAAATGAAGTTGGGTCATTTAATTGGGAGGAATTGGGTTTAATTTTGGGCTAAAATTGAAATGACAATGGCTGTGTGTTAAATAGCCAATTTCTTCCATTTTAATTTATATAAAATAGTTAAAATAATTTTAAAACAAATTAAAATCACTGAACTTATTAATAATATATAAAAATTAATTAAAAATACTAAGAATAATTTTATAATTGTAAAACGCTATTTATCGAAATATAGGATATACATGCAATTTAGCTTAAAAAATATCAAATAAATTTGTAAAACTATGCAAAAATCACCTTAATTGTATTTTGGTATAAATATGAGGATGTAAATAAATTATTCACCAAAATGATAATTTTGAGAATAATTATTTGTACTGTTAAAATAGACAATAAATTGATTTAAAAATCTTTTTAAAAAATTAGGAAAAAATACCAAAATTCTTGGGCATGCTTATGTATACACATGCTATTTTGAGAGTATTTTGAGTATAAAAAAATAAATAGGAAAAAAATTGTGTATCAACAATCACAGACGATCTATGATTACAAAAACAAATTGTCTGAAAGAAATACAATCTATCTCAGAATCAAATGAAAAAAGAGTACATAATAAGATAGAAGAGAACGCCGGGCCTGCGGATTCCTGCAGGACTACCTCGGGATCTCTAGCAGGACTGAAGGCAGCCATCCCAAATGCTACTGTCCAAAAGTGCACAGTGTAGTATCAGCATAACCGACCCCATGTGCTGGTAAGTGCCTGGCCGAACCCCGACAAAGTAGTGACGAGGCTAGGACCAGACTCCAGATAAACCTTTGGAGTTATATAATATAC